>JADRCD010202737.1:0-16709 GCA_019843815.1 Montemys delectorum | reverse complement strand
GAGAAAGAAAGAAAGAAAGAAAGAAAGAAAGAAAGAAAGAAAGAAAGGAAGAAAGAAACAGATTGACAAGAGCATCAGATGCTTCTGAGGTGAGCTTGAAGGAGGATGGGAGACTTTCAGCTAGATGGTTTAAAGAGAGCAGCATCAGTTGGGCAGGTAGGGTGTGGGTGCACAGAGTCAGTTTTCAGTGAGTTGTACAGTGGACAGTGTGGAAGACAGCAAGAACAGTGTGGAAGCATTCTCTGGATGAAGCATCTAGACTATGGGGATGGCTTTACTTGCTGATTGAGACTTGTCAAGTCTCTCTGGTGGTCTTTGACCCCAGTTAATGTGCAGTTTTGCTAACTAGAAGCTTCAGTATCATGGGAATCTGCTAGTAGTACAAGTGTTTAGACTTGATCCAGACCTGCTGACCCCATAGTCCAGGAAGCAGGGCTTTTGGGAAAAGTTTTTTAGGAGCCTTAACGGGTGAGTTTGATATATTCAAAAACGGGCAGTTCATTAGCCTGACGGCCAAAACCGTTAGACTGAGTGCAGGAGAATTGAGATCTTGGACTTGTGCTTAAAGAGCAGCAGGGACCCAGCTTTTGCTTGTGCGTGTGAGCATAGCACCTAGAGGTCTCCCTCCCTAACGATTCTCATATTTTCTGTTACAACAAAAAAACACTGCATTAGTTAACTTTCCCATAGTGTGCTGAAATATTATGACCCAAAGCACTTATTGAGGGCAGTTTCTTTTGATTTCTAGGTCCAGAGGAGGAGTTCATTAAAGGCAGGGGAGGTATGCTAGCTAGCATGGCAGGAGCAAGAAACTGAGGGATCACATCTCAGACTCACACAGGACGTAGAGATCTGGAGAGTGTGAATTGGAAGAGGGATGAGGCTATAAACCCCAAAGCCTGCTCCTGCTGACCTGCTTCCTTTAGCAAGGCTGTAACCTCAAATGTTCCATACCCACCACAAGTGCCACCTGCTGGTGACCAAGTGTGCAAAGACTTGAGACCATGGGGGACATTTTTCTTTCGAACCACCACAAACCCTATTATCTAAAGACATGCGCTGCTTTAATAGGGTTTGGTTTTACCTTTGCTAAGGTCTAGAATTCTCTGCTCCCATCTTTGTGTCCTTGAAATGCCATGTGGTATTTTGTGTTTGGCTATCACCTGAATTGAATGGCAGTGTTGGAAAAGCTGGAGATGGTGGCAGATGCCCTCTTGATTCTACTGCAAATTGATCCAAACTTTCTTTTTTTTTCTTACCAGGTCTGTGAGCTGGATATTATCTTTAATTTTGAAAAGGCATATTTTATCCTTGATGAGTTTATAATAGGTGGAGAAATTCAGGAAACATCCAAGAAAACGGCAGTCAAGGCCATCGAGGACTCTGATATGTTACAAGAGGTCAGTATGGTTTTCTATGCCTGGGGTGATTTCAGCACTAGATATAATAAACAGTGTGGACTGCGCCCACATTTTGTTCTGAGCATAGCTTCCACTTTAAACAATTTGAATGTATTAGCTTACATTCTGCAATTCTAACTAGGTGTTAGCCTGTTTTTTTTTAAGCGAGTGAATAGAGACTTGCCGTGAAATGTTCTGCTCATTTTCTTAGTTAATAAATATGAAAGAGAGCTTTGGACCCTCGAGGTCTGGTCCTTCTTGTCCTATTTGGCTGAACTTCGGGGTCTGAAAATATCTTACCGTCTGAAGTGGATAAAATGCTTGGTGCTATTCTTTGCAAAATGTAATTTTATGAGATGTATAAAAAGACTTTCATTAAAATATCTGCTCTGCCCTGGGAAGGAAGAAGAGCAGCCCGTAGTTATTTCATTTGCTGGGCATATTAGAGCTGTGTTATCGAAGATGGCATTTGTCATTTTAATTGAAATTTCCCACCTCTCTTGGGAAGGCCTTAGGTCTATGTGCTCTTGTTTGCTTAAATAAATCGGGAGCACTGGTAGCCAGATTGCAGAGGTATAAATGGGTCCTGAAGCCCATGCTTGGTGTTCCTCCTGACTCTGTGGTTGCTCATAAATATCCTGGGACTTTTCTTTTTAGAAGCATCCCAGATTTGAATTAGACCAAATAGGGGAACATAACCTACATTAGTTCTACAAGAACAGTCAAAAAAAGAGCCAACTCTTGCTTTCTAAACTAAGGTACTAAACCAAGTCTTAAACCAAGCGGGTTTGTGGGTACCTAGATTCTATCCCAGGCTCTCCATCAATGTCAGTGAAAAAAGGGACATTTTCTGTACTCTACTGTTTTTTGTTTGTTTGTTTGTTTTCTTTTTCTTTCCTTTTTTTTTTTTTTTCAAGACAGAGCCTTACTATGTAACCAGGCTGGGTTTGAACTCACGATCCTCCTGCCTCCACCTCCCGATTTGCTGGGGTGACAGTCATGTACCACCCCTGGCCTCAGTGGGTTTTTCCATCTTCCTGTTTTCATAACAGGTCAAGAGTCAAGAGGATTTCAAGAATTATAAAGTACCTTTTTAAAATTGGTGCTAAAGTCATTCTTCCTGCTATTTGGAAATAAGAGACTGGTTAAGTTAATAAGACATTAGGCATGATTTCCCAGCACCTGTCTTGGCAGTACTGTGAGCTGATTACTTACTTCTGCCCATGGAGGGACTCCATCCTCAGGTGAGTGCAAAAGAAGGAAGCTAAGGGTGGGCTCCCACAAGCAGCTCTGTGTTTGTCAGGCCAATGCGTTTATTGCCAGAGGTGCTGTCCCTTCAAAGAAATGCACTGGCCCTCCCTGAGTCTTACTTGACTTTTTCAAATGCCACAAGAAGGGGGATTTTATGAGGTACTGAAGAGACCAGTGGTTTGGAAATCCCACAAAGGAGCATTTATTAAACAATGCTGGTGTGCGTGGAAAAGCAGGGAGTAGGAAGTGGGGGCTGTTTCACAGGCTCTCCTCTTTAAGATGGAAGCTCCTTATAGAAGGGGCAGATTTTCCACAAGATCTTTGGCACGTCAGTAATTAAAGTTTCATGAATTGAGGCCAAGGCACACCTAGGCTATTTCAAAGTCCCCTAACTGCAGGACACAGGTTTTTATGAGCTTTCAGTGAATCTGACTTTCTAGATCCATTTAAATCCTGGGACCAGGCATTGTAGGAAGTGAGCCCTTTTACAGTAAGGCACTAATTGATTGGTTCCTGTCCCTGGTGATTGAATGGACAGTGTGAAAGGTTTCCTCAGAGACCATGGGTTAAACACTGTGCCCAGTGAGTAGGCAAGGTTCTGACTGTCCTTAAATGTCACTTGTTCAGTGAACAGAGCTGGCCAAATGAGAATATTACTAGTGTCATGGCTCTGGTATCCTTCCAGTGATGTCAAGGAACATTTGGGGGGGGGGGCGCTGTTGAGAAGTTGACTTTGCATGCATGTTCTGCTATAGGAAGTACGAAATGTATAAGAGAAAATGTTAAGATTATATAAGGGAGAAAGATTGCCTCTTCATTTCTTGACCTTCAAGAACAAATATCGTCTAATAAATAAGCACTAGAGGTTACTAGGGGCTGAGAAAGGCCATTATAACATTGTCTTGTCCTTCGAACAATGGCTCTCAACCTTCCTAATGCTGTGACCTTTAAATACAGTTCCTCATGTTATGGTGACCCCCACACCCTGGCCATAAAATAAATTTTTTTTTTTTTTTTTTTTGGTTTTTTGAGACATGGTTTCTCCATGTAGTCCTGGCTGTCCTGGAACTCACTCTGTAGACCAGGCTGGCCTTGAACTCAGAAATCTGCCTGCGTCTGTCTCCCAAGTGCTGGAATTAAAGGCGTGCACCACCACCACCCAGCCAAAATAAATTATTTTGTTAGTATTTCATAACTATAATTTTGTTATCATTATGAATCATAATTTAAGTATCTGATATGCAGGATATCTGATATGTGACCGCTAACGGGGTCATGACCCACAGTTGAGAAACATTGCACTGTATTCACATATTTACTAAGAAGACCCAATAGTCTCAAAGCTCCAGGTGCTCAAAGCTTAGTCTGAGTGTATTCAGGTTAGATGTTGCTAGTCTAGAAAGTCTAATTGCTTGAGGGTGATTTATATGGGAAAGAGTAGCTGCTATGTGGGTGGACTGATAAAGTTAACAAAGACTCAAGAGGAGATTTTGTAATTCTCAAGATTACCAGATGGGGGCAGCCTTTAGTGGCTATCTTTACAGACAATCTCCTGTCAAGAGGGGAAGCTCAAATGAAGTTCAAGCACTAGACACACATGTGTGGATGCTCGGTGAGCCCCCATATTTCAACCTTCAAAGCATAAACCAAAACTATAGAGCAGTAGAAAGTGGCTGTTTATCAGGTGCAAATGTGTACCACCATAGTGTGGGTCCCAAGATCTGACTGTAGGTGGACTCTCATGAAGGCGTGGGAGGACAAAGATTTGATACTGTTCCAGTTTTAAGTTGGTTCCCAGCCTTTTTAATGGCAAGTTTAAGAAAGCAACAAACCCTCACCTCACCTCCTCATGCTCCCGGAGTGAGAGCAGGACTCAAGACAGGGCAGGTAGGGCAGGGTTCAGGCCCCGAGTCACCTCATGCTAACTCAGGGCAGATAACTAGAGCCCAGTGGACCCTAGAGTCTGTGAGGTGTCCACTTCATGTCCTTTGTCCATCTCATCAAAGGACAAATAGCCCGGTAGGGCCAGGCAATGTGTTCATATAGTCAATTCATTTTAGTCAAATTTGCAAAAGTAAGGCATTTTAACTGCAATGACTATATAGCTATTGAATATATAAGATTAGAGTATCTAACAAATAGACCATGCTATTCTTCTAGATTTTGTCATCTTTTAATGTTGATAATGTGCTGTCATCTCTTACTCTAAATGAATTTTAGACTTGATTTGTTTTGGATCTTTCTAAATGGGGATACATTCAATAAGCCCTACAAAACCTGCCTAGGCTGTGGGCCAGTTTTGACACCCCAGTCAAGTTAAAAGAAAAGGATGGAATATTCAAGAAGAGATTCTGAGCAGATACCTTGGGGTATGAGATGCCCTGGGGTATGGACCTTTCTGGGCCAGTGCTCAGTTAGGAGGCTGACAAGCTTTGGAGGAAGTGTGGCTGACTAAGCATACATAATTTCATTAGTGTTATACTGGAATTCTAAAGAGACACAGGAAGTAGTTAGAAACCCTGAGTTCTGATTTGGGGATCCTCTAGATCAGTGGTTCCCAATCTTTCTAATGCTATGACTCTTTAACACGGTCCCTCACATTGTGGTGACCCCTCCGCCATAAAATTATTTTGTTGCTACTTCACTACTGTGATTTTGCTACTGTTATGAGTCATACAAATATATGCTATGCAGGCTATCTGCTGTGTGACCCTTGTGAGGGTCATGACCCACAGGTTGACCTGCTCCAGACAATCTTGTTGGCCACTAGCCTTGATCTCTTGGGCCCCACGCTGTCATTCTTCCCTGGGACGTTCAAAGGCGGCACACATGTTGGGGTGGATATTTAAGCATGGGTTGCTAAGCTAGTTGACAGCGACTCACAGTGACTTAAGGGATTGTCTAAGGATAACTTGCTGCGTTTTCTTGCCCTCATGGATATAACCCGGGACATGGCTTTTCCCGTATATATCTGTTGAGTAGGAGGGAGTTAGCAGTGCCACCGTGGAATTTGACAAACTCAAACACGTAAAAGAAATGACGAAGACAGGAAAGTAAAACTTTGGGGCTGATTGGCAAATGTGGTCACTGAAAGATGGTCTGGGTACTTGGGAGAAATTCTCTTCTAAAAACATGGCAGAAATCCTCCAGAATCATGAGATGTTTATCCCCTCGATTGGGTTATAAGCTTAATGAAGAGGTTTCTGCACAATATTGAAAACAATGTATATGTTATGTTGTATACTGGGGGCTTCTCTAGGCTACCCATGCCTGTGTGTATGGTCCTCACAACCATTTTAGACACATGAACTTTAAATCAGTAGTGGTGTCTCCACACTTGTTGCTCTAACACCTCTCTTCCCAAACATCCACTTCCTGATCAAGCTTAGCCCTTTCTCAATGAAAAGTGATACGTGGACAAGCAGGTGTAGAGGTAGACAAATGATATTCAAACTTGCAGTCGCCTTCAGCAGAACGCAGAACGTTTATATCTGTGTATGTTTTTGAATTTTTTTTTCAGTCTTGCAGAATAAAACAAAAAGAATGAAAGACAAATCATGGGCTGCTAACGCCTGTGGCTTGAAGGGAATATTGCTCTTAGTCACTGTTCTCTTTCAGACAATGGAAGAATACATGAACAAGCCCACGTTTTAAGTGTACAGTCTACTTGAAGATGCTGAGTGCTCCATGCTGTGAACCTACTGACAAGCAACGCCTTGCATCCAGTCTCCGCACGGCCTCTGGCACCATGCCAAAAAAAAAAAAAAAAAAAACCCAAAAAACAAAAAACTGACTTAAAGGGATTCTGTGTTAGCTAGCAAAAACTCAAAGTTGTTAGCAAAATGTCCTTATGGTTCTGCGTGTCTGTATTGTACTGTGTCATCAGTACTCAGGCTGTGGCTCTAGGTGTTTCACGTAATTGCTGCAGATTGAATAGTTGCTTGCCGTGTTTTTTAAGTCCTTGTGGTATTTTTAAGGTAATTTCAAAAATTGGTTGCAATATGATAATTTTTGTTGTCATTTGATCTTCCACCTGTAGGCTGACAACTGCTTTGTGAAAACACACAATTTTGAATGTAAAGTATATTTTATATAATAAATGCCTTTCCTAAATGTTTAAGAGTGTACATAAATTCAGTTTATGTTAATAGTTCAGATTTTATACATGATGCTTAGATATTTTTTAATATGTTCAATGCTACTATTAATTTCAGGTCAGATACAATGTATATGACTTTAATGGCTTGAATTCAAATTTTTTTTTTTTTTTTTTTTAGAATTGGGATTAAAACTTCATAAGAGATTTTGATGTCTTAGAAGGTGCTAGATCAAGGTTTTTACTTTACTTTCAATTGAATATAAGGGACATTTCAGTAAGGTTGTGGTTTCTATAAACTATATATTTATTAAAGTTTCTAGAGATCTGGAGATGAAATGTTCCAGCGTCTCCTGTCTTTTACCATAATACTGAGAGGAAGAGCTCTAGCAATACGTACATAGCAATAATTGTGATCTCTACTACTTTTTATATCTCATGTTCTAATTACTCCTTGTGATTTTTTTTTTTAAAGATATTTTATTTCTCATTCCTTGTGAGACTTTAAAAAATATTTTTAACCTAAGGTGAATGTTTAGGGCTTCCTTAGGCCGTGTGTATTTTCATAGGAGGTGACGATTTCTTTTTTTTTTTTTCTCCTCTTCAGAAAATATTTTCTGCTGACCATAATTACTGTGACCATGTCACCTTCATGCTTCTAAAACAAAAGCTCTGCACAGCCAGGTACTGAGAATGCTCAGACAGGAAGCAGGAAGTTGCTCGTAGCATTTGTTCCAGGTGTCTCTGGCTGCAGTTCTGTATATGTGTTCTCCATGTACGTGTCGAGGTTTGGGGGCCTTTGTACCAGAGTGTTAGGACTCTTGTGGTTCTCCTAAGATGATAGTGTACTTGGTTTTGTATTCTGAGGGAGACCTCTTACAGCGGACTCTTAGAGAATGTGGTTGTCATTCATCTCATCAGACAAACTTAAGGGAAGATGGCAAGAACAGAGAAAAAGAACAGACAGACAGACAAACGGACCATTCCTTAGTGTAACCATTTATTTAAAAGCAATAATTGAGATTGCATATGAGCTAATAACTGGGCTTTTAATAGCTGATATGTCTTTAGATTAATATAACTTTGGTGATATCTGTTCTCTCTGAACGTCTTTGTTTTGGCAGCCTTCAGTTTTGTGCATTTAACGTTTTAAAAAAACTTGGAATAAGATCTTTGTCTTTCAAACATTTTTGTAAAACTGAACTTTCTGTAACTTCAGAGGTTTTCCAGTTCCTTCCTGTTGTTTTTGAAGGAAAGTATCTTTTGAGCTTCATTAAATGTCCTGCTTATATTTTGGTTAACTTCATATTTGGTCATGTCTAGGTTGCACAAGAATCCTTCCTGTCAATGTACTCGTAGAAAGTGATCATATTTATGTGAGTAAATTCAGGGCACCTTGGGGAACAGCTTACATGAGTTTTAGTGAAAAATCATTATGAATGTTTTCTTCATTATTTTAAGATTCTGAGCTGGAGAGATGGATCAGCGGTTAAGAGTACTGACTGCTCTTCCAAAGATCCTGAGTTCAATTCCCAGCAACCACATAGTGGCTCACAACCATCTATAAAAGGATCTAATGCCCTCTACTGGTGTCTGAAGACAGCTACAATGTACTCATATACAATAAAGTAAATAAATCTTTAAAAAAAAAATAGATTCTAAAAAAAAAATTACCCAGTGAAAGAAAAAAATAATAATGGATTTATATAAAACATGCAAATAAAAGGTTAAAAATATGTTAATGATGAGCTTGGTGTGCTTTCATGTCTGTTTGATTCTTGCAATTCCAACCTTGGTTTATGGTAAAATCCCTTCAGAATTTCTTGCTACTTACCAATAAGGAGAAACTCACAAGGTGGCAGTGCCTGGGAGAAGAGTATCTCTTTCTCTCCCCTCTCCCCATGTTCTACCATTCCCACACACTGTGCTAATGGGATTTCTTTATCAGAGGTTGAGAAAGCAATCAATCTTTCATTACTTCCATTAACAAATGTAAAGACTTTTTTTTAATATATAATAAAGTAAATCTTCTCATCTTGAAATCTCTTAAAATAATAGGAAAACGTTCAACAAACACACCATGCTTTGAAACCTAAAAATTCTTCCAAGATGCTCATTATCAATCCTATAAAGTATCATTGGTGAATGGCATTGAATTTCATCTCTCCAAGGCTTCATCAAGAAACACATTGATAAGTGCTGGTGTATCTCTCCACATGGTTCCTGCAGTTTCTGATACGATACGTTCAGAGGTTCTGGGGTATGTAAAGAGAGACAGTGCCAAGTTTCTGACACTGTGTAAATGGATGGCCATTACCTTGTTTTAACCCTTTCTTAACTTATTACAAAGATTTCATAAAACTGCACATGGACAATGTCTTGATATGGAACTACAATACTGTTTTGTCACAGTTAAAACCAGAAGCCTCTGATAACATCTAGGGCTTTAATAAAGTGACCTCTTTCTCCCCTCCCCCAGCCAGTGTCTCCTCCTTCCTTGCCATTCTTTTCCTTCTCACACCTTCTTTCCTCTTCCTTCCCCTTATTCTTCCCTGCTCTCCCCCACTGAATGCCTTCTTCTGTCTCCCCCCCCCCACTTTTCTTCTCTCTCCTCCCCACCTCTCTGACTTAAGTAGCTTCCCATTGCTTAGACAGTACACTACGACCAAAAGCACTTTGGGGAGGGGGGGGGAAGAACGGGCTTATTTCAGCTTATGATTTATAGCCCATCATGAAGGGAAGGCAGGGCAGGAACTCAGGTCAGGAAACAGGAGGCAGGCACTAAAGCAGGGACCATACCGGATGCTGCTCACTAGCTTGCTCCCAGTGTTTACTCTTCTTTCTTGTTTATGCCTCCAGGATGGTACCACCCACCGTTGGCTGGACCCTCCCACATCAATCATCGATCAGTGCCCCACAGAATTGCTCCCAGGACATTCTCATGCAATTTCTCAATTGAAATTCCCTCTCCATAGGTGATTAAGATTTATGTCACATTGATAAAAAACTAGCCAGCATACTCACTCTCATTTTTTTTTTCTGACACCTGCCACTGTCTCCAAACTGCTGAGATTATGAAGCCTAAACTATGACACCTACCTGAGAGTCACATTTTGATGAACTAACCTTGTAATGCAGTTCAGGCCTGTAGAAGGACTTTTTGTAAGTTCTCTATGAATGAATTCTCAGGCTTACTGAATCTTAGGGTCCTCTTGGATATGGGGTGCCGGTCTACAGCATATGCAGTTCCCATCCTGACATCATCAGTTCTAGGTGTCCATTTATTGTTTTTCTTTATAGTGTGTTTTGGAATGTTACTAGATAATGTTTAAATGTTCTGAGAGCATCTCTCTTAAGTAAGAAAAGTCAATTAATTTGAGAGACATTTATGACTCCACCATGGTCTTCAATAGAGTGACATTGGATATATCAGTCATAGTCCAGGGCAGACCCATGCTTAGGGATCGTTGGCCAGACAAATCAGACTCCATGGTTTTTTAAAGGAATTTTCATTTTTTATTCCAGTCTCCCCGACCCCGCTTGCTCCTGCCCAAAGATTTATTTATTTACTATATATAAGTATACTGTAGTTGTCTTTAGACACATCAGAAGAGGGCATCAGATCTCATTACGGATGGCTGTGAGCCACCATGTGGTTGCTGAGATTTGAATTTCAGGATGTCTGGAAGAGCAGTCAGTGCTCTTAACCATTGAGCCATCTCTCCAGCCTGGAATTTTCTTCTTTTTCTTTTCTTTCTTTTCTTCCTTCCTTCCTTCCTTCCTTTCTTTCTTTCTTTCTTTCTTTCTTTCTTTTTTTTTTTAAGAGAGAGAAGAACATAAAGTTACATGGGTAGAGAGGAGGGAAGATCTGGGAGAAGTTGGGGCATAAGAAAGAATATGATAAATACACTGTGTGAAATTCTCAAATAATAAATTATTTAAAAGGAAAAAAAATTAAAGCAAAAGTTAGATCATTTGCATTCATTAGAGTGGAATCAAATAAACTGAGAAGTGAAAGTGTGATAAATTTTCAATTAATGCACTATAAATTTGAATGCTTGAAATATTAATTTTGGTTAAAGAAAATAAGCTTCCAGAAAGGCCCTAAACTATAAATATTAGTTTTAATTATGTGGGATTAAATACATTTTGGAGAATTTATCTTCTATAATGAATTGACTTAGTGAAATTACATTTTCCTATTATTAGAAATAGGCATTTTGATGAAACAGTGCTCAATGACATTATGTCTAGATGAATTCTGAGTAATTGTAAGATTAAAGGCTAAGACCAAAGTGATGGAGAAATGAACAAGCCAAGGAAAATTAATGAGAAAAAAAACTAAAATCAGTTGCATGTTATACTTGGAGCAATGACCACAGGTAATAGTAATACCAACAAAGAAAACAATTTTAGATTATTAATTGAAATATTTTCTAAAATTATAAAAGGATAGTTTGAAGGAAGTAGAAATCTTTTACATATGCAATGAACCAAATCATAATAAATCATAAAGTAAAAATCAGGTGAGCTGGTGATTTCAGGGGATGCTTCCTGTGAGATACTTATTCCTCATTACTCTGTGTCCTGGTTGGTTTTTTGTCAGCTTGACAGCAGCTAGAATTATTTGTGAAGAGGAACTTCAGCTGAGAAAATGCCTCCATCAGATCACCTGTAAGGAAAGTCTATGAGAGCTCTTCTTAATTGGTAAAGGAAGCCTCAGCCCACTGGGGGTGGTGCTAACCCTGGGCAGGTGGCCTTTGGTAGTATGAGAAAGGCTGAGCAAGCCAAGAAAAGCGAGTCAGTAAGCAGTGTTCTTCCATGGTCTCTGCTCTAGTTCCTGTTTCTAGGTTCCTGCCTTGAACTTCTGTCCTGACTATGCTGCTTCCTCCCTAAATTGCTTTTGGTCATGGTGTTTTACTATAGCAATAGACATCAGACTTAGATGCTCTATTCCTGTAGTCGATCTTTAAAATTCTGTTGTTAGGGTCCATGATTCACCAAAGAGTGACACCCTAGACTCAACTAGTATATAAATGCAAAGAGTGTTTTTATTCTGCAGAAATCCAGCATGTTGGGGTCTCCCATTACCAAGACAGACAACCAAGTGAGTTCACAGGCTTGAGTTAAAGCACATTAGGGGATTCCAGAGTAGGTAACCTATATCTTGCTCCATCTCTAGGGACATTCCACAACTGGGGCATGAGGGCTGGAAATTGTGGTCTGGAAACTGTTGCTGAGGAATTCTGGAAACTGTTGCTGACCCATTGCCCTTGCCTCTAGTCAGGTGGTAGGCTGCCTGCTGGAAGCCTATTTTGTTTTTGTTTTTGTTTTTTGTCTTTTTTTTTCTAGTAACTCACTTGCCTGGGCTTTCCTGGACTTGCCCAGTTCTTAGGCCTAGTCTCCTAAACTGCCCATTTGAAACCTTCATGGAGTCAGCCTGTCTAAGTGCAGAAGTTAAGAACGTCTCTGAGGACACCATCTAAACACTGCTAAATAGAATTTCAATTTTTTTGTGCTTTCAAACAATAGGAAATAAAGCTTCAATTTTTATCTCTGTGTATACACAAATGGTTCTCTGAAACTAGTCTCTGAAAAGCAAGTAAGCCATACATATCACCCAGGCTAGGGTGTGTGATCAGTGAGACACTGAGCCCTATTTGTATTCATGTAGGACTAGAGCTTGGGAACCTTGATGCCAGTCCTCAGTGTCACTGATGGGGCTCATGCACTTGCTCTTTAGAGATGTGGATTACAGGAGTATGACAGGAAGACAAGGTGAGCAGGACTAACAACTCATTATGCACCAGAGGAAAGGAAATGAGAATACTAGTGCTCAGGCTTTGATGGGGTCATGATGCTAACTATTTGTTTAATTAACCTTCCTTTTGATCAAAGGCATTACCATAAGAAGGTATTTGATGAGCCTGTTTTCCGGGTGTGCAATAGAAGCTAATGGCTTTCAGAGCATGATTTTCATTCTTTTAACTGATACAGGTCAAGTGTATTGAGTGCACTCTGAATGACTGGCATCAGTACAGGAGTAGAGAAAACCCACTCCTGGAATTACAGGCAAGAAATGAGCTGCTTAGTTCTTGTGTTTGTGAGTTCTGCAGGTGGAAATTCTTACTGTTTTGGGAAGGAAGTGTGTTTTCCCTGGCACTGGAGGACTCTGATATATCAGTCTGATGACTGCTTACCACACTTAGCTAAGGCTTGTTTAGAGATAATCATGGCTGAAAACTTCACATTTGGTTCTGAGCTGAGGAGTCAGTATTGGATGCTAACAACAATGAGTGAAGCAGAGACTGGTTCATGTATGAGATCACTTCCTGGTGCTCTTGTTTGTGCTGCTAGAACTTATTTCCTAGCCTTTTGCGGATCAGGTTATCCATGGGCATAATAATGACCCATGGAATGTAGATCAAAGTAATGTTTCCATTGCAGGCCTGAGCCCTAGAACTCTGATGTGAGGCCTTTCGTTTTCTGTTTCCCCCTGTTATAGTTGAAGGAAAAGAGCCCACAGTTTAGAGAAAGCAGAGCCATGTCAAGAGTTTAAAACTATGTTGTTAGAAAAGCCAGCCAATTGATCTATCTTAAGCCACAGAAAGGGATTTAAACAGTAGAGGGGGACTTCTACTGTCTGAAGACACCAAATTCCAGCTGCTTGTTGTCACACTGAACCTGCCCTGAATAACACATGAAGCAACCCTGGGGATGCTACCAGCAGAATCATCAGGACTAGGATGTTAAATGCCTTCTTAGACAGACACTCTAAGACCTGTTGATGTGAACCCACCCAGCTGTTTATCTCATGGTTGCAGAAGCAGCCTATGGTTATGGTTGGAATATAAAATGTCCCTCACAGGATTATGTTTTTAATACCTGTTCCCCAGTGGGTGGCACTGTTAGGGACACTTGGTTCTTGAAGAGGCAGGGGCTAGCTGCAGGAACTTAGGAGTTGGCCTTTGAAGGTTCTAGCCTGCTGCTCCCTTCTGGTCCTGTTCTGTCTGCATAGCCGATCATGCCTGTATGAGGATCTTTATAAACATGTACCAGTCACGGTGGTCCTTACAAACTGCTAGTCTTTTCCTGCCATGATGGACTGAAATCAAAATCCTGACAGGAACAACTTGATACAGAAAAGAATTTGGCTCATGGTTTCAGTCTATAATGCAGCAATACAGATGGAACTAAGAGACAGCTCCTAAGATAGAGATGTCAACCTGTATTAACAAAAACAGTATTATGGTGTCATTTGTACATCATGTTTTATTGAGATAAAACATGTTTTATTGAGATAAAAATTTGTGTCCCAGGGATACCCTGAGCCTGCATACAATGTTTTTTGTTTTGTTTGTTTGTTTGTTTGTTTGTGTACTGGCTGGTTTTGTGAGTCAATTTGACACAGGCTGCAGTTATCACAGAGAAGGGAGCTTCAGTTGGGGAAGTGCCTCCATGAGATCCAGCTGTGGGGCATTTTCTCAATTAATGATCTAGGAGGTAGGGCCCCTTGTGGGTGGTGCCATCCCTGGGCTGGAAGTCTTGAGTTCTATAAGAGAGCAGGCTGAGCAAGCTAGGAGAAGCAAGCCAGTAAGGAACATCCCTCCATGGCCTCTGCATCAGCTCCTGCTTCCTGACCTGCTTGAGTTCCAGTCCTGACTTCCTCTGGTGATCAACAGTCATGTGGCAGTAAGCTAAATAAACTCTTTCCTCCCCAACTTGCTTCTTGGTCATGATGTTTGTGCAGGAATAGAAACCCTGACTAAGACAGTTTGTTTATCATTATGTAAAAATTAGATATAATTTTACCTTTTTTGGAAAATTGTAATGACTGGCAATATATGGAACTGAGAGGCCAACAGTGCTGTGTCCTGGGTTCCCAGCGCTATGCCTGCGCATGTCACCAGTTTGCATCCTAGCCCTGGACCTCTGTCTTCATACAGTGTCCTTGGTCTGACTCCTTCTAATCGAACAGGTTACAAATCTTTCCCTCTTCTGCCTGGTGTATGTGTTCTACTTTTCTTGGATACACACACACACACACACACACACACACACACACACACACCCCTATTTTATTTACTTATCTGTATCCTCCTATGGATGCTACAGCACATGTGTAGAGATCAGAGGACAGCTTGTGGGAGTTGGTTCTCATCTACCATTTGCATTCCCAGAATCCAATTTAGGTTATCAGGATTATCAGCAAGCACTCTTCTACACAGAGCCATCTTGCCAGCCCTTCTATATCTAGATTCTTAAATATATAAATTAAATGCCACCGTCTTCATGAATCTCCTTGATCCATTCTTCCTACCACTTCTAAAAGCCCTTTCAACTATGTCTCCTTTAATGTCTTTTGGCTTAAATGTGTATCTTATGTATTGTTGACATCATAAAGCATGCACAGTGATCAAGATGGTTTTGATTTTGTGTACATGCGCACGTGTGCGCGCTTGTGTGCGTGTGTGTGTGTATGTGTGTGTAAAAGAAAGGGAATGAGAAATGGAGAGAAGTTTTTGATAAATGGTTTATGAATAGCAAGTAAGTTTTTCTTAGCACTCTCACTGCTTGAACTTTTTGAGACAGCTTTCTCTGTGTAGTCTGGGTAGCCCTGGCTGTCTAGGTACTCACTTTTGTAGACTAGGCTGCCCTTGAACTCAAAGATCTGCTTGCCTCTGCCTACCAAATTGTGGGATTAAATGCATTTACCACCATGGCCCAGCTTCAGGCTTGAATCATCTTTTTTTTGTTTTTTGTTTTTTTTGTTTTTTCGAGACAGGGTTTCTCTGTGTAGCCCTGGCTGTCCTGGAACTCACTCTGTAGACCAGGCTGGCCTCAAACTCAGAAATCCGCCTGCCTCTGCCTCCCAAGTGCTGGAATCAAAGGTGTGGGCTACCACCGCCCGGTAGCTTGAATCATCTTCAAAGAAGCACAGCGTGATCAGGAAAACAGCAAGCAGCATCTTGTTCGTTTTTTTGGTCAAGGGACGTCACGTTGTCTTTTATCGTAGCTTTAAAACAGTATTATATTTCCAAAGCATGATAGGATCTCAAAACTCCAAGAGAGTGCTTTTGACTCTATTGTCTAGGATTTTTTTTTTCTTTCTCTTCTACCTATCACAAAAGGACTCTATCACCCCTATCGGGTCCTGGCACAGTAAGGGTTAATAAACAGGTGCTGAGTGACAGGTGAAGGTTGGCGAAGGAACCCACGATGAAGTGATCAAAACTAGAATGAACACAATGGTGGCACCTTAGCAACTTTTTATTTTATTTTATTTTATTTGTTTATTTTGTGAAATGATGAAAACTAAAACTGAACCTTAAGAATTTTTATTTTATTTATTTGTTTATTTTTTTAAAGATTTATTTATTTTATATACACGAGTACACTGTAGCTGTACAGATGGTTGTGAGCCTTCATGCCTTCGTGTGGTTGCTGGGAATTGAATTTAGGACCTCTGCTCACTCTGATCGGCCCTGCTCGCTCTGGCCCAAAGATTTATTATACATAAGTACTCTGTAGCTGTCTTCAGACACACCAAAAGTGGGCATCGGATCTCACTATGGGGGATGGTAGCCACCAAGTGGTTGCTGGGATTTGAACTCAGGGCCTTCAGAAGAAGCAGTCAATGCTCTTACCCACTGAGCCATCTCTGGCCAGCCCTATTTATTTGTTTATTTTGTGAAAGAAAGAAGCACATTGCCACTAGGATCTCACATTTTCAGGTCAGCTTTAGTTCAGTGCTATTTATGCAAAGCCATTCTTCCTGGTGGCAAATCCATTGTCAACTTTTGTTCTCAAGACGGATGAGACCCTGATCATTTCTGGTTTTTAAGAATAAACTCTTAAAAAAAATACAACTCATGTCTACCAAAGCCCTTTCTGTGTTTTTAGCTCTTCCCACAGATTAACACAATTGTTGCAGGGATAGCATTGTTTAAAAGTGGAGCTTC
>JADRCD010202735.1:0-40930 GCA_019843815.1 Montemys delectorum | reverse complement strand
TTAAAAATATAATGCTCTTGTGTAGAGTGAAAATTGAAAAGCATGTTAAACTCTATTGAGAAAGCGTCTTGGAGGCAAGGGTATTTGCAAAATTCAATGATAATGTTGGCACTATGCTACCTCATTAATACAGTTTACATTAGACGGAACCAGGTAAGATGAGGTCAGTACCACAGGGCACCACAGGAGACTTTGTGAGAAGGGTTCTTAGGTCCATGGAGGACTTCACCTTAGGCCTAGGGACACACCTAGAGTGGTCTCTTTAATGAGCAGACTGTGAACTTCACTGTCAACAGACACTTCACTTCGTGGAAACTTTACAAACAAAATTGCTTTTGTTTAAAGCAAAAGCTGCTTGGCAAATATACTTAGCAAATTGGCTAACTGTGAATAGTGTGAATAGAGCTGGCTTCTCTGGTTTCCAAGGCTCACCAGGGTACTGCTGCCAGGAACAGAGGGGATGGGGGCACTGGTGTGTTATGAGGCAGGATGTCCACAGGACAGCTGAGGTCACCCATGCTTTTATTTCAATGTCAGATTATTTCATTTTCTTTGCAAAAATACGGTTAGACAAGCCTCAACAAAACTGAGATATAAGGGATTTGATAAGTCTTCATTATCTCTAAAATATCTAATAGTTTATAAGAACTTTAGATATTAGAAATAAAAGTAGTATTAATACTAAATCTATTAAATGCCTACTTAACACTGAATTTCTAAGCTCATTTAGTCTCAAGAATGGTTCTGGGAGCCCTATTATACCTATTTTACAGATCATGAAAGAGAAGTGGGGGGTTTATGACCTCTGCATGGCCATGGAACATGGCAGAGCATCTGAAATCTACCTCATAGATCCCAATGCTATGGCAGGACTTCTTGTTGTACTATGCTGGCTTCCTATAGAAGGCTATTATGACCCTCCTATGAAGAACAGATAAATCATCATTACTCAAATTCTTGGCCATCTCTTCAGGCCTTTACACAAACCAGCCTTTTAAGGATACTTGCCTCCTCTGCTTTATTAAAACTCATTTCCCATCTCTAGACATTCAGCTTATCAAAGTAAGTTAGAGCTACCCTCCCACATAGTAAAACTCAGCTTGAGCTGTAATTTTATATAAACCCCACTTATTTATAAGGGGTTTGTAAAAGAACAAAATCCTGTACCCACTTATGAGCTGTAATGCCTGGCAGCTCAGAGCTATTTAAACTTGCATTTGTAGAACAACTGAATAAGTAAATGAACTAAAAACACATGAATAGCCTGCCACTTGTTTCTCCTTCAGAATGAAATTAGAATTCCTTCTTAAAACCTAAAACAATAAAGAATGAGAAAACATAAGTGTCCAGAGAAGATTCAGAGCCTGGTCTTGAGATGAGTCTCTTGCTGGCCAAGAAATCACAAGTGTGTCAGAAGCCTGCCAAGGCTCTTCAGTGGGAGATGGTTGAGTGAATGACACAGGGGCCGAGGAGCTCCTGGGCATAGTCTCTCAAACACTTCTGATCTTAGCCTGTAGACAGGAGGCTGCCTTTCTCAGAGAAAGGCAAAGGCAGGAGATTCAGAGCTGAACGAGGGCATCTGTGGTTTACCATATGTGTTCCCTACTTTTTCACTACTGTGACCAAAATACTTGACCGAGCAGCTGAAGTCGAACAACTTAAGGGTCTGTTCTGGCTCACAGCTTCAGATGGTTCAGTCCTTCATGGTGGGGATGGCATGGCCAAGTTCATGGAGGTGAGAATGTGAGATAGCAGCTTACCCCACGGAAAGGCCAAGCAGGAAACTGAGAACCCGACCAGGACCAGGGGCACTTGTAACCTTTAAAGACCCACCCATGGATACCTACTTTTACTAGTTAAGTCCTATTTCTTAAGGCTCCACAACCTTTAAAATAGCTCTGTACCAAGAGCTGGAGACTAATGGTTCAAACTTGAGCTGCTAGGAGCTATTCCAGGTTAAACCACATAACAATGACAACAGCTGGCTCTGCCTATAATACTTGAGGAGGAAGGGGGCTCCCAGAGAAGGCAGGGTGATTTTCTTGGATCTGAAATGAGATGTTTTAGTGGCCCTTAGTGGCTCCCAATAGTGTTTTGAAATTCTCTTGAGAGAATAAATGAACATACAAATGAAAAAAATACATCTAGATCATCTTTGATAGATTTAAATCTGTTCTTCCGGGGAAATTGCTCTTCATTTGCTTTGTCAATTTAATTGCTAGACATATCTCCAGACCTGGTCCAAACCCAGATCCATTCTCTACAGTCCATTGCATCCATAGTTATTGTCTGTGGGGCATTTTGTATTACTCCCTTTTTAATGTGCTATGCGTAGTATCCTCAAATGGACTATTGGCATCATATAGGGCAAGACTTTATGACCTTCTCTTTCCAGTACTCTAAGCACACAGCCACTAATAGCCTGTGCTTCAAATTACAAGAAAACAAAAAGAAAGGAAAGATTTAAAAAAGGAATAGAAGGATGGAGAGGAAAAGGATAAGAAAGGTTTTAATGGCAATGACAAAGTGTGTTTTAGACAATCTAGCTAGTGCTAGAATGAAACTAGAAACAGTTTCCAATATGGCCTATGTAATTACAATTAATAAAATATTCTGTTACCTAAATTATTTAATTACTAAACTTCTCACAGCCTGTGAGTTGATTTAATCAAAAAAATGCCATAAAAATTAGAGATGTGGTGGATGGATGGCCTTTGAGAACATTTTGTGTTATAAATGGAACCCTCAGCCAGAGGGAGGGAGGAGGGAGACAGGGGGAGGAAAGGAGGAGTGGGAGAGGGGTAGAGGGGAGCAGGAAGAGTGAAGCAATGCTTTTTTCTTCTCCAATCAGCTGGGATCTTTGTCTCAGAGTGAGGGGAGGGGGGAAGAGGATGAAAAGCACTGGGAAATGTACCATGTTAATATTCCAGAGCACAGGAGTGGCCCTGATAGCAGCTGTGGGCACAGCACTCAGACAAACCCGAGCTCAGCACAGCACTGACTGCTAACTATGTGCACCTTCCTGACTTTGTTTTTCTCATTCATACAGCTGGATCACAATAATGATGATAATAATAAATAATAATAATAATAATAATAATAATAATAATAATAATAAGGCCGATCCCTGGAGGCCTCGATGCAGATGAAGGAAGCTAATATATGTAAACCACTTGACCCCATGAAAGGCCCCTGGTACACTTGGTGACTGTCAATTCCATGCTTTGATATTAGATTCTGCTTACTGTTTATACTGGGGACAGAGTTTGCATGTCCCTGCATTTTAGT
The DNA here is from genome assembly GCA_019843815.1 of Montemys delectorum. Lineage (NCBI taxonomy): Eukaryota > Metazoa > Chordata > Mammalia > Rodentia > Muridae > Montemys > Montemys delectorum. Next base: position 37,642 of record JADRCD010202735.1, on the reverse strand, counting down.
TCCTTTGAATGATGGCCTGTGTGTGCAAGATGATGCTGATGCTGATGAGATGCCAGCTCCACTTGCTGCCAGTTCTACCTCCTTCCTTGCATCCCATCCATCCAGCTACACAATAACCCTTATCCTGTCTCCCCATCAGCTGGCCTCTGTCTCACCTGTGAGTTCCTCTGCCTCCAGTGGAAAGTCATTTATTCTGCTGATAGGCCTTCACTTTCCTTCACATTTTGTTTTCTTGGCTAAATGATTATCTGACTGTCTTGGGTGGGTGGATTATCTCAATAACCTGAGAATGTGTCTGAAAACGGAATGCATGGAGAAAGGATGTCAGTCGGTCTGTGTCATGAAATGTGGATATAGGTTGGGACTTTTTTTTTTTTGTGGGGCACAGGAGAGACCATAGCGACTTGAAGTGATCAAGTAGGGGAAAGCTACAGCATGTCTCTTAGTCCTCTTCCAATCATCACCACCCTAAGTCACAGAAATGAAAAATGACTTCCTCACCTATAGTACCAGAAATCAGTCTCAAGTTGCCTTGTTCCCAGCTGATATTCTTTTTAAATGATAAACTGGTTTTTTAGTACTTTCATAAATTTCTATGGTGCTACTTGTTGCCAAGCCCCCATAGAACAAACAAAAGCTTCAAAGAGGTTGCCATGGCTTGTCTAGATTTCCTGTGCCCACCCCCACAACAAATGGCCCCAAAACAATATCATACTTACGACTAGGCCCTTCCTCTACCTTTCGTAGGAAGTGGTCATGTGCATCAAGGACTGGAGTCCAAGTGTTTGGATACTAACAGGATATACCTCAGACAAAAGAGGTGTGTGCCATGTTTATCCACATCCTGAAGTTAAGAGTATGTTGGAGGGTCAAGCTACAAGAAGTCAATTCAACATATAGGTCTGACTCAGAAGCTATCCCTCACTTAGAAGGCTTGAATGGACCTGGACATAAAAAGAAAACTGTTCCAAGAAGTTCTGAACAACCAAAGAAGTTCCATCTTGAATATGTTCACCAACTTGTAGAGAAATGGAAGGACCTCTAATTTCTCTTTTCAACGTTGCCCCCAGGTCAATGGAAGGGCCTCTGGTAGTTTGGAAAATCTCTCTTTGAATATGTCCTGGTTTTTAACATTTGCCTGCAATGTCAGTCACATAATCCCAATATTCAGTCAGAGTGAGTTTTCTTATCTTGACTCCACATCTACATTTGTAGAACACATTTTATCAAGTACTTGGCAGGAGATATGGAGTGGTGAGGAGGTAATTCTCTTGTATTGCACTGATTTCAGAATTTTTAATAAAAACTCCCCAAATCCAGTTCCACCAATATAGATAGAATTGGAAATGTGTACTTCGGACTGCATTAACCCTATAGAATCTGGATTTAATTACAGGAGCCCTCGGCAGTGGCGCCAGCTTCCTTGCTACTGTGTGGTATTGCGCTTCCTCTTAACACAGAGACACTCAATCAAATTATAGATCAAATTCATTTTCAACTCCTGTCGTCCACAGAGGCCCATAGATTACTGAAAAGAGAGTTAGCATTATCCGCTTTTGAATTCCTGAGTGTTTATTTTAGAAATACAAAAAAAAAAATCAATTCCAATCCAAGAGATTTATGTGTCCCCACAAAGAAATCACGATACCTGGTTCAGTAGTTGTTACCACCCCAGCGTCACCTGTTCAAGTTACTCCCAGGCTACATAGTAGAGGTCAGCTCCACTATCACCCCCATTCCTAGTTCCCAAATAGAACCTGCTGTTCCTTCTGCTTTGTGGATCACTATTCCAAATCTTAGATTACGCTGGAGATAGGAAAACAGCCCAGACATTTGGAGCTATTGTGGAACACCTTACAGAACTAAGATCCAGTGTCCACTATTAGCCTCTGCCATATCTGTCACAGATCCAAGACCTGCATAGCCAGGATATTGACATAGTAGTAAGAGTGGTGATAATAACAGCTAAGACTTACAGGCATCTAACTTTGTTTGAAGTACATAAGTGTTCTATATGTAATCTTGTCTTTTCCCCCAGAGCCCTGCCACTTTCCCAGGTCTCAAGAAGGGGCAGAACTTCCAAATAATGACTGTACTCTCTTCTGATTCATTTCCAACCCCCTCCTACATAGACTCCTTGCTGAGCCTAGCTCCTTGGTTTTAGAATGCTAGTGCTCTGTGCTCTGTGAATCTTTCAAGTGGCCCCTCTTGACCCTGAGCCTCAAGCACACCATTCTAGGTCTCATGCCTCTCCATTCCTTGATGCCTTAGGCTAAAGTCTTTTGTAAAAATTGCAAGATCTCCAATTCCTTGTGCTTCTCCACAACTAATAATCATTTGGGTATGATTTTAAATCTACTCATTTTATATCATTATTGAAGAATATTCCATTATGCAATTCTATTGTGAATCTTACTGATGTGATTGTAAAAATTCATAAGACACAATAGAGTTAGTTTATGTGAATCTGATATTTAAGAAAGTATGGGATAATGAAAGGTGGCTGGGAATTTATAGAAACACTCTGAGCTTATTTGTGTTGCCTTATAGTACCCTGAGTTCTAATGCTCCCTGAAAAATAGCATGCTAGAGTAGGATAATAGAGCAGATGTAACTTGTTATTACATAGTGCAGTTGTCAACTGGGAAGCCATTACTGCCACTGACACTCAGGGATCCATAATGATGAAACTAGTGATAACACGAATAATTAAAATGTAAAGAAATTCATCATTATTTTAGGCCTCTAGTGTTTACCACACCTAGGCTTAAATTCTTAGCTCACAAATACACAAACTTGCACTTCTTTCTGCTTCTCATTACCATGGAAATAATAGACTGATTTATAAAATCATTCAAAACCAGAAAGTAGCAAAAGAGAAAAAAATATTGAATCCTGGGTAATCCACAGCCTAATGGATACCTGGATGACAATGAGGAAGGCGTAGTACATTTCTATTTTCATGGTAGGTTTGTCTTTGTAGACCAAAATAATTCATGTATCAGCTCATCAGTATCTGAATAATTAAGTGCTGGATGAACTTCTCTGCAGCTCCAAGAAGAAATGTTCCACTAAGAGGGAAATGTCAAATCTAATGTCACCTGGGCTCCTTTTCCTTGTCGAAGGCTTGTCTTGCCTGTGACTTTGGATTAAATCTCCTTGCTCAGGCTTCTTATCTGTACATGTGGCCTCATGATCACCATCAGACACTGCTCTGCAGAGAAGTAGGGCTGAGTATAATGAGGGGGAAGTGAGTGTCAGTCCCAGAAGTAATACACACTTCTCCTCACACCCACCTCTACTGAAACTTAGTAGTGACTCTTGGCTTTTACAGGTTCCTCCATGACATGTCAGGCAGCGTGTGAGCATCTAATTGGCCTTCTCTACAGAAAGATAATGCACAAATTTGGACCCTGTAAGCCAGGCTCTTGAGGAGTAGGGTCAAGTCTCTGGTCTCTGATTCTGAGATATTCTCTGGACAAGGTAAAAACAGTGAGAACAATTTCCTTTGTGCAAAATCCTTTTGGAAGCAATGCCACACAAATCTGCTCTGGCCCAGGTATTTAGTAGACCAGATTTCTCAGTCATTAACAATAGTCATTGCAGCACTGTTGGACAGAATACAAGATGTCCTTTCTAAATCAGTGTCAAGGGATGCCCTGCTTCTCCAAGGACAAGTCCTAAGCTTTCTTTCTCTTTCATACATTAATACCCTAAACCCACTTGGAACAATTCTTATTTAGATGGCTACCTGGTAAATGGGTCTTGGGCATATGGCTTCTACTCAAGTAGCAGCATCAAATATACAATTGAATGCTGATTTAAACTTCAGTGGTGAGGGTGGGAGAGAAGTTAAAGTTGATATGGAATCTGGGTTGCCAGACACAAGGGTCCACATGTGCTAGAGAAAGAAAAAGCTGGACTCAAAGCCCATAGCCGATATTAGAAAGTCACCAATCACTTTTGCCATTTTGGTAGGATCCCTCTGTTAATTGGCTGAGTGACTATAAGAAATATGTAGTCATCAAGTCTGAATTCCCATGTGTCAGCCAACCAGTTATACTCTATGGCACAATTAAGGCAAATAATCCCTGATTTTGTCTAGAATACCTCTTTGTTCCAAATGAAAGCATTTAAAGTATAAAACAACCTCTTTATTTCATTTGCCTTTAACCTCTCTCACACATTCTTAGCAAGACATAGAAATGTATTTATGTTATTCAGACCAAAAACTATGGAATCATTCTTGACTTTTTTCCTTTAACAATAACCACATAAATTTAGCAAATTTTACAATGTTATCTTTAAATATATTCAAAATGTGGTCTCTCTACTATTGCACATGTCTTGCTCTGGGCCACTAGCATCTTTCATAAAAATTTTGTTCTTGTCTTAGTCAGGGTTTCTATTCCTGCACAAACATCATGACCAAGAAGTAAGTTGGGGAGGAAAGGGTTTACTCAGCTTATTTCCACATGGCTGTTGATCACCAGAGGAAGTCAGGATTAGAACTCAAGCAGGTCAGGAAGCAGGAGCTGACACAGAGGCCATGGAGAGATGTTCCTTACTGGCTTGCTTTTCTTGGCTTGCTCAGCCTGCTCTCTTATAGAACCCAAGACTTCCAGCCCAGGGATGGCACCACCCATAAGGGGCCCTACCCCCTTGATCACTAATTGAGAAAATGCCCCACAGCTGGGTCCCATGGAGGCACTTTCCCAACTGAAACTCCCTTCTCTGTGATAACTGCAGCCTGTGTCAAGTTGACACACAAAACTAGCCAGTACAATTGACCCCTTGTCAACTTGACACAAAAACACATCACTATTAAGCCTCAACCCTTATGTTCTTATTCATCCCCAAGATCTAAAATCCCACAGTCTTTACATATTAAAAGTTCAATCAATTTAAAATGTCCAATATCTTTTAAAATTCAAAGTCTCTTAACTGTGGGCTCCACTAAAATACATTCTTCCTTCAAGAGGGAAAAATATCAGGGCACAGTCACAATCAAAAGCAAAACCAATGTCTGGAATCCAACTCACAATCTTCTGGGCTTCTCCAAGGGCTTGAGTCACCTCTCTAGCTCTGCTCTTTGTAGCACACATCTTGTCTTCTGGGCTCCAGATGCCTGTGCTCCACTGCTGCTGCTGTCCTTGGTGGTCATTGCATGGTACTGGCATTCCCAAAACAATGCTGTAACTAGGCTTTACCAATAGCCTCTCATAGACTGTCTTTACAGTGCCATGCCTCAACTCCTTTGCATGACACCTTCAGTCCTGGGCCATCAATTGCAAACTGAGGCTGCACCTTTACCAATGGCCTTCCATGGCCTCTCACTGTGCTGAGCCTCAGCTGCTCCTCATGACCCCTTCATGCTGTCAAAACAAGTACCACCTGGGTGACTCTTACACATTACCAAGTCCTGCTGCAGCACAAGGTACAACCTTGGCTATCTCTGGAACACAACCTCTTTGTGCTCTCAAAAAACACTTCCCAGAAGATGTTACCTCACTGATGCTGGTCTCTTCTTAATCACCGCTAATTTCTTAGCTCCAGCTAACCAGCATCAATAGTCTCAGTAATGCAAAGTTCTCTCTTTAGTAGTTCTGGTATCTTGTTAATCACAGCTGATACTTCAGCCCCAGCTAACCAGAACCACAGAATCTTCACAATCAAAACAACATGGCCCTGATAAGAGTCTTTAATCTTCCCTCTGAAATTTCACAAGCCAGGCCTCTATTTCTGCACTGTTCTCAACATGATCTTCCAAGCTCTCACAGAACATCCCACAGAGTTCTTAACAACCAGTGGTTCTTCTAGCTCAAAGTTTCAAAGTCCTTCCACAGTCCTCCCCAAAACATGGTCAGGTTGTCACAGGAATACCCCACTTCTGGTACCAATTTGTCTTAGTCAGGGTTTCTATTCCTGCACAAACATCATGACCAAGAAGTAAGTTGGGGAGGAAAGGGTTTACTCAGCTTACTTCCACATGGCTGTTGATCACCAGAGGAAGTCAGGATTAGAACTCAAGCAGGTCAAGAAGCAGGAGCTGACACAGAGGCCATGGAGAGATGTTCCTTACTGGCTTGCTTTTCTTGGCTTGCTCAGCCTGCTCTCTTATAGAACCCAAGACTTCCAGCCCAGGGATGGCACCACCCACAAGGGGCCCTACCCCCTTGATCACTAATTGAGAAAATGTCCCACAGCTGGGTCCCATGGAGGCACTTTCCCAACTGAAACTCCCTTCTCTGTGATAACTGCAGCCTGTGTCAAGTTGACACACAAAACTAGCCAGTACAGTTCTACTGTAATCTATTTTCTATATAACAGCCAGAGACATTCTTTTATTTATTTCTTTGTTTTGTTTTTATTAAACACTACATGTTCCTGGTTGGCCTGGAACTCATTGTATAGACAAGGGTGCCTTTGATCTCACAGTGATCCTCCTATCTCTGCCTCCCAGGTGCTGGAGTTAGAGTATGAGCCAACACATCCAGCTAGTATGGTTCCTTTATCTTCCAAGTCAGATCAAGTAACTGTTCAATGACTTTCTAGTTCCCATAAAGTATTAGGCAAGAACCTCATGACCTGTATGACCTTCCATGACCTTGCCTCAGCTAACATTACAACCTCCCTCAAGATCTCTGGTTCATCTCCATAGGTTTTCAGATTCACTTGGGAATTTTGAACTTGCTCTTATTTCTGCTTGAAATAATGTTCTAAACACTAGTATTGTTCCTTTCCCACTTCATTTTGGTCTCTCCTCAAACATCTTTTATAGGCTCTTTTCATACCATTTAACTTAATTCTCCTGTCCCTTACCTACTCAATTTTCTCTATAGAGTTTAATAAAAATATAGTTCAGTGAGGACAAGGACCTATTTTATTTTTTGCTTTCTGGTTAGCAAAAAAAAAAAAAAACAATGAGTTTTATTTTAACCTTTTTTTTCTGTGTATATAGCATTGATTGTACTTTGAGCATGTACACCCTCCATTTCTCTCCCCTTGCTCCTCTACTCACTCCCACTGGTCCCCATACTACCTCAACATAACCCTCCTTCTACATCCTTATATCTATATCCATCTATCATAAACAAATGTGTGTGTATGTCTACACACAGAGACAGACAGAGACAGAGACAGAGATATAGAGAGTATTATGGTAGAAAGGGCATGGTATCTCTCTTTCAGACAAATAGTTCATTCCAACTAAAGCAGTGGTCTCCAGTTTCACCAACTGTCTAAAAATAATTTCATCCACCTTCATAGCCAAATACAATTTCATTGTGTGTGGATACCACATTCTTTTTATCAGTTCATCTGTTAGTGGGGATCTACACTGATTCTGTATACTAACTTGTGGATAGTACTGTAGTCATCATGGCTGTTTCTGTATCTCTGCAATATGATGACTTAGGTACAACTAGAGAATATGGTAGTTCTAGTTTTAGTTTTCTGAGGAATACCCATATTGATTTCCAGAGAGGCTGCACCCATTTACATTCCTGTCAAAAGTGGCTGAGTATTCCTGCCCTCCTACATCTCACCAGTATTCATTGTCTTCTACCTTCTTCTGATAGAGATAGGAGAGTATCTCAATAGAATTTTAATGTGCATTTCCCTGATAGCTAAGAATGTTGAACACCTTTTCAAATATTTTTGGTATTTGTAGTTCTTCTTTCGAGAAGTGCAAGTTTAATCAATTGCCCGTTTATCTGTTAATTAGGCGATTTTTGTTGATTAATTTTATGAGTATTTTCTTTATATATTCTAAATGCTAAACTGTTCCCAAATGTAGTAAAGATCTCACACGCTATGATCTGCCGCTTAACTCTGGTGATTGTTTTCTATTAAGAGTCTTTTTACCTTAATTTAATCACACTAGTCAACTCTTACAATTATTTCCTGGGCTATTTAGAGTCTTGTACAAAAATTTCCACAACAGTATTTTCAGTTTACTTTACTTCTGTGTCCCTTGTTGCTAAAATAGTACCTGGAGGGTAGTATATACTCAGCAAATACTCATTGACTACATAAGTAAAATCAGTGATATAAAGCTTCTTGCATAAGTGGAAGGTGGTGTGAATCAGTAGGTCATTTCAAAGGGACTTTTAAAAGAGAATTTAAAAAAATTAGATCTGTGTGTCAAATTACCTCAGTAAAACTGTGGGTGATGGAATAATGGTTTCATGGTCCTCAAGCTTCATACTTCCCTTTCCTACACAAGGCTTGTGTGTGCCAGCAAATTCTGGATATACCATAGTGAAATCATGAGTGTAAGTAAATGGCACACTAAAATGTTTGGACATCTTCCTTGGAGAGAGAATTTAGGGGGAATTCATTGTTAAGGCAGGAACTGGCACCATTATTCCCAGCATCAATATCAACCAGAGAATCTTGGCTTATGACTGATCTAAAGCTTGCCCATCCATCTAATTGAGAACTCTCATTATGAAAACTTGCTTTCTCTTGCCTACTTCAGAAGACACTAATTAAAAGCCCTAGCTTAATGGTTCTTCACTATGTTGAAGGACCCATTTTCATGTTTCTATAGCCTACTTTGATTCCACTTGGGTTTGCAGGGGATTTACAATAAAATACATGTTCTCTTCTTTGCATGGTAAAAATCTGGTCACTTTTTGAGGGCTCAAAAATAGAAATTCATCATTCCAATGTCTCACCTGGTTAATACTAGGTTACAGCTGGTGAAAAATACATATATTGTGTGTGTGTGTGTGTATGTGTGTGTGTGTGTGTGTGTGTGTCTGAATGGTGAGGGTGAAAATTACCAAAAAGTCCAAGGAACAATGCATACAATAGTTTAGTCTTCTCCAAATAAAAGTTCTTCAGTGACCTGCCAGGTACATATAAACTATGTGAGTTCATATAATTTGATAACTCCAGTTGAAAATGGGAATACATAGTTTGGCATACAATGTCCACATTGTATTGTTTGGTTTTCTAACTTAAAATACATGTTTTATAGTACATATTCATGAATTATTGTCTCATCCTGATAGTAAACAACTCAATGAAGCTGGTGAGGAGTATCCCATGAAGCAAACTAGAACTTGGTGAAAATTTTGAAAATTGGCCAAAAATGTTTCCATAGGTAAAGTTAATAAACAGAATTCATGCTTTGGAATTTCATATATAATATGCTGCAAAGCATACATTTAATTTCAATCTTCATAGAATCCAATGAGAGGTGGAAAAAGAGAGAGGAGAATATCTGTTTTGTAGCTTGTATTGTATATAAAATAAAAATAAGTTGTCCACAAGACTACCATACAGTGCCTCTAAGGGTCTTTATAGGGAAGACACTGTAATGTAAGGATTAACGTGCTCAATGGCATCTCCATCACTCACCATGCTATAGAATGTCATAAAGGGCAAGGAGTTTCCCTGTGGGTAGGAAAAGGGGGCTGATCAGCTGGGCTGAGACTCCTTATGTGCTTTTGTCTTTCAGCTACAATTTAAACGATAAAAAAAATCTTTCCTAAGTCTGACACTGAAATAAAAAACAACTTCCCACTAATGTAGCCCTTTGTTCATGAAGCTAGGTTACAAATGGTTTGCTGTAGGCACTGGGGTTTGTGCTGAGAATCCTTTCTATTAAACCCAGAGGGGAGATGCGTAAGTCAGTTATTGACTGAGAAAGCCTCATAGCTCAGGTTAAAGAAATGAGCTATCCAAGGTGCTGAAGTCCATCACCCCAGAAAGGAAATGGAATTTTCATGCTCAATTCACTTCAGCTCCAGACACTTATTGAGAACTAATATGTATTAGGCACTGTTGAGCTGACACGATGAAGATGAATTAAACCTTGTCCCTGTTACCAAGTAGGTCATAATCTGGAGACAGAGAGCTAGGTCAAATAATAGCAATCCTGGGTCATGTCGAACCCAAAACATACTTGGTGAAGAGAGGATTATCTATCCCAGACCTGAGTGGTCAGAAATGGCAACCCTAATAAGAAATCCTATGAGTTAAATATTTGAGAACATTGAGTCCCACTACTGTTTTGTGGCCAGTCCACAAAAGATAAACAAGGTATATGAAAGGAATGGGGTACTGTGCTCACATGCATACACATGTATTTGTGCTTGTAGTTGGGAGTAGATGGGGGTAAGTGTTGCAGTTTATACTCTGTATATGCAAAAAGCATAAAACCATAATACTGCAAGAAATTTTGTTTACTGCTGAAACTTAATATTAGAGGCAGAGAGTCATAGAGGGTTAGTCTGGACAAATAGCCAGAGGCTAGGTCGTGAGAGAGATTTGGACATTTCATAAGCAGTCAAGTCACTGAAGTGGTTTTAAATGAAGAAGTGATATGTTTTCTCCCCATACTGATCTGCAGCACTATAGTCCTGCAGAAGAAGAATCAAGGTGGGTAGTCAGATGTGATAGAGGAAAGTGAAGAGTTAGAGACTGACTAGAAGGTTGGAGCTGAGCCAGAGGGGACAGGCTTGTGTTTGTAATCCAAGTAGACTAGAGAAAAATGCAAAAGCATCATAAAGATAACATGAATGTGGGTTTTATAACAAGACTCTATCTTATAAATAAACAAGTAAACAAGGTGGAGCCTGATATAGGACAATGGCCATTGAAAACAGGAACGAAAGGTAGTTTAAAGAATCTTGAAAGAAGTAATAACAGGACTTTTGTGACTATTAGCTAAGTGGTAGGAACATAGGGGTCCAAGATATTTCTGTCATTTTATGATGGGATACCAAAGGATCCCAAAAGAAGAATACCTATGATCTTGGTCTTCACATGCAAAGGGACTTCTTTTAGATAGATACTGGCCTCTCTTACTCAATTTCCTAACTCTGAGGACTTTCTGACATTATGCCCCCTGTTCCTCTATGTAGTGACAGGAAGGACTGAAGATCTATCAACCTATTGTTAGAAGGCACTCAGTTGGGCAGGAAGAATTTGAAACAAGAGTCATGATTGTGTTTGGCTTTTTTCTAAGCAACCACTAACATTCGTTTTTTTTCTCTAACAACTGCCAACTCTCAGTGCCTCAGTTTTCTAATATATACAATGGATATTTGACATATCCTTTCTCTCACAGTGTCAATGTGAGAACAACCACAGCTTTTTCCCAGAGAATGCTTTTGAAATATCTGTGTCACACAGAGGTAAGGCTCTAGTGCTATCATTACAGGAGAGCAAAGCAAAACAAAAGCCATTGTGAAAAGGATCTAGAAACGGGCCATTCTGTAAAACCTAGAGAGAACTTTTTTTTATCCATTCCTCTCCCTCTTTTCAGTAGGCAATGAAAAATATATAGAAATATGACCACAGACATAATGCCAAGTTCAATACTCATAATATCTATTCAGTGTTCAGCAATACACATGTGGTATTGCAGATAGTTATGGGATATGATGGTCTCTTTCCAACACATCCAAAGGGGAAAACAGAATGTTATAAGACAACAGCCAGTCATTTGGTGCATCCTAATTATTGACGTGATATGAGAGTCAGCAATCATGTGCAAATTAAAATGTAATTATGCACACAGACTATCCAGGATTAAGTCACATTTCACAGATGTGTGTTAAAATACTAAGCACCCTTTGAAATACATTGTGACTGTGATTTGCTATTTACCCAAGAATATTATTACTAAAACAGACAAAGTACACAGGTAATGATTGCTTAATACATTAGCATGAATGATAAATTAAGAGGTGTATGAGCTACTAAGCATTCATGGTAGCCCAAAGGGTCAGTAAGCAATTTAATTGTGCATCAACAGACATTACTCCCTTGGCAGTACAGACTGCTGAGCTCTGAAGGGATGGCTTAGTTTATGGCAGATCTAATCAGTGCCACACCACACCAGAATCCCCAACTGGAAAATGTGCATTTATGTGGTCCTGATGTGAGCTGGGTTATGCCTTAGCCTGGCATCCTTGCATCCATGGCTGTAGGCAAGAACATAGTGGTGGTGGACGTGGTAGAAGTGAAGATGGACTGAGCATGTGACATAATGAAGGCCTGTGGTTGATTTCATTGCTTCTACTCTTCACAAACCCTGGCCTAGTTCCACAAAGCTAGGCAACTACAAGGGAGGGGTCCCTGTTGCTAATACCCTGGAAATGGCTTATGTGTTATGGTCCTGATATCTGCTTTTATTTCTCTGTAGCCCTCCAGATCAGACAAATCCCCATCATCATTGCTTTTCCATGACACTTGGTAAATCTGAAGTGCAGCTTGATATTTATAGAAAATCTTAAGTACCCCTGTATAAATCATACCTCCATGTTGCGTATCAGACACCTAGTTCGTAATTCATTGCTGAGGAGGAAGAGAATGGGAAGACTCCCCTTTCTCTCACTTCATATTTATGAATAAACTTTTATTTTCTGCATATTTTAAACTTTTATCCCCATTTCAGTGTCTTGGGAGTGAGCTATTTGCCAATGGCTAAGTGAGCAAATTAACAAGTACTTATTGAATGCTCACTGGGTGTGGAACTCATGTTAAGTACAATTGAAAGGTTTCTTTTTTAAAAAATTACAATTCCAGCTGAGAAGATTAAAGGGTGACAAATGAAGTAATTTGAAAACAATAATAAAATAGCGTGTTTCAAATCATCATGACACATTTAATTTATATGTGATTGTGATGGTTTGTATATGCTTGGCCCAGGGAGTGGCACGATTTGGAGGGGTGGCCTTGCTGGATTAGGTGTGTCACTGTGGGCATGGGCTTTAAGACCCACTTCCTAAAACCTGGAAGTCAGTCTTCTCTTAGAGTCCAGCAGATGAAGATGTAGACCTCTCAGCTCCTCCTTCACTATGCCTACCTGGATGCTGCCATGCTCCTGCCTTAATGATGCTAGACTGAATCTCTGAACCTGTAAGCCAGCCCCAAGTAAATGTTGTCCTTATAAGAGTTACCTTGGTCATGATGTCTGTTCACAGCCATAAAACCCTAAGACAGTGGTTTACTTCCAAAACTATTTTATTGAACACAGTAAAGCACATATATTCAGAAAACAAACTGAAAAGCAGCAGACTGAATAAAACAAAGAAAAAGAGGCAGAGATATAATTGTGTGCCAAAATTAGTAATAAATTAAGATTCCTAGTAGCCAAGGCAAAAAAGGAAATGAGCATCCTGGGGTTCTCAATTTTCATGTATATGTAACAGGGAGCATCCTACTTTGCCAGGAGAAGCAAACACTTTCCTGCTACTAAATTCTATGGGAATTTATAATGTGGATCATGCTAGCAGGAACACAGAACATCATCGTGAACAGTATCTTCCACAACAATTTTTAGAGAAAATGTAGAAATGGTTTTCGTTTGGCTACTTCTTAAGGTGACTGTGTAAAAGTCACAGGCATGATAGCCAACAGGACTCAATAAAGATATTTCTGCTGGGAATAAAGTTAGTGTCCTGGTATTAGCTTTCTGAGCAGCCAGCAAGAATTTAACAAGCATTAAACAATACACAATTCACATATATTTTGATCCAACTTAACACTTACCAGTTACCACACCTACCCTCCTATCTGGAGCTAAAAGGGCAGTTTCTTTGCCATTGAATACTGACAAGGACAATAATACTAAAGGAAGACTACTGTGTTTTAGAGATCAGCCCTAAACACAGGGTCAGCAGGTATTTTGTTATGAAACCTGGGACACTGAAAGCTATTTTGCTAGGGAACCTAAAGAAGGCTTAAGATAGGAATGTGTATTTTTCTTCCTGTCCACATACCAAGACAGAAAGGTGAGTTTTTGGTTAATGTATTAACCAAAACTGTGTAGATTTTAACAGAATACCTGAGGTCATAAACTTATAAAGAGAGAGCTTGAGGATTTGGTGGTTTCAGTCTATGCCCAGTGTCCACTGCTTAGGGCCTCAGGAGGCAGCGTATGGAGAGGAGAACACAGGGTGCAGCAAACTGCTTGTCCATAGCCAGAAAGCAAAGAGAGAAATAATACGAACCCAAGGTCTCAAAACACTTCTCTGGGGCACAGACTGAATAACCTAAGATCCTCCCATAGGAGCCAGCTTTTAAAAGTATCAGAGTTCTCTGGAGTACCAGCCCAGAGACCAAGCCTTTTGCACATGAACACCAAAATTAGAGTAGTCTGTTCAGGACAAGAAGGGAGGAAAAAATGATATTCCAGCTGCATATAGTCCAACATTTCTTGCAAGGTTTCCTTCTTCACTCACAATTTAAGTCTCTACAGATTTCCCACCCAAGGCTACTCATGGGTCTCTCATCTGACCCCATTAGTAAAATATTAAAGTATCAGAGTAGATTTTGGTTGACTTAACTAGATCACTTTTTATTGGAAACAAAGCCCCAGCAATGGTGGCCTTTGAGATGTCAGAACACTAAGCTGCTAGGATTGTGCTGTCTGGTTCTGATGGGGCAGCAGGGCAAAGCCACCTAGAATCCTCCTGTCAAGAACCTTTGAGATGGCTGATGGTAAACCTGCCAGCTCTCCCACTAGAGGCTCACTCTTCAAGCTTCCTGTCTTTAAGAGTTTACTGTAAAAACAAAATTTCAGAAAAGAGATTGACCAAAGGACCTACTTCTACTTATTGCCTACAAACTAAATTAGATCTATAGACCTAAAGACTGAATTTTCAATATTTTTTTTTCACATAAAATTTAAAATTTCCAGACCTCTGGCATCCATGTTTCTGTGTTAGTGTATGGTTTTTTGTTTATTTGGTTTGGTTTGGGGTTTTAGAAAGGGTTATAGCCTGGGCTGGCCTGGAGTCCTCTGAGTACCTAAGGAAAGCCTTAAAATTCTTATCTCCTTGCCTCCATGTCCTGGGTGCAGTCTATGCTGTGCAAAGGATCAACCCAGGGTTTCACGCTTGCTAGGCAAGCACTCTACCAAGTAAGCTGCATTCCTAGCCTGGTACTAGCTTATGAGTCAATCAGATGGAGCAGGATAACCTCAGTCCATTAGTCACAGCAGGGTTCTTTTATTTTGTTCTAGTCCCAATAGTCTCCAGAGTCTTCTGCAAGACTCAATTTATCTATTTGCAGAGGCTGCCACATTCTATGGGCATTTGAGTTTTAATCCTCGATCCAGGACACTCATTCTTGTCTCAAATAGGGAAAGAAACCTTGATCAAGGTCACAAATCAAATGCCTGACCAAGCCAAGAGTTGACACTGCCTTCCTAGGCCTCCCCGATCTCTGTACCTCAGACTGAAGCCCTGAACAGGCTGAATGGATCCATGCCAGCTCCTAATGGGGAAAGGACTCAGGAGCACACCCGAGACAAACTCTGCACCATTCACACAATTTTGCCCCAGGCTGGCTTTGCCTGAAATAATATTTGACAGCATCCTCCAGAAAAATCAATTTGTTTAAAACAGCAACTGATTTCACCCTGGGTGAAAATGTTTGGCATATGCAAAGAAGGAAGCTCTTTCTGACCTATGAACAAGCAGAATTATTTACCATATACACATACACAACAAAATTGTTGAAGTATGTTTTCTTGGAGGAGGGACACTTAAATAAATATTAAGTACATGAGAATTTGGTTCTCTGAGAGCATTTCTCCCAGCACACAATGTCTTTCTTTGTTATAACATTTGAAAGTACATTTGTCACTGTTTTGTGCTTTTAAAAAGGGGAGGGAGGAGGAGGAAAAAAAAGAAAGAAAGAAAAGCTCATGATCCTGGGCTCTCATTTAGAAGCGAAGCAATATGACAGGAGGAGGGGAAGCTGGAAGAAACGGCTGTGCCTAGATGAAGAAATCACAGGCAGAACGTTTCCAAGCTGCTAAACACCAGAAGGAGATAACAGGCAGTGTGTGAAATGCCAATTATGATGGGTACTATAATGGAAACAGTCCTAACAGCAGTCCACACTGCGCTTTGGAAAGCCTTAAGTGCCTGGCAGACGGAATCCTCCTGCGCAGGTGCTTTTGACACTGGGCTTTCCTTACCTGGGAGCCCTGTGGTTCCAGGGCCTCAGTCAGGTAGGAAGCCCTAAAGCAGCTCCCCAGAAAGGATACCCACCAGTCCCCTTCTGCCATGCTAATTACTTGGCTGCTTCTCTGGCGCACACTCCTGGTTCTCTGCCTTTCCTAGGGCAGTCTTTTGACGCGCCCTCCCCACTGCGTTCACTGCACACGGGTGGAACCTTCGCTCTCCTCACCCCTCCTCCCCCCATCGTCTTCCACCTGCAGGCAAGACTCCAACCTTCTCTTCAGTTATCTCCTCCACAAAGCTTGGTCCATGGCACTCCCACCAATCAAAATTCTATTTTCCTTCTCCTTGCTGCTGAGCTGTTGTAACTCCTTCATGGCATGCATTGTACTCTGCCCGGCTGCACAGCTCTGGTTCTGCTGTCACCATTCCTAACTAGACTGTGAGTTTCTCAAGATGGGAACAAAGGCTCGGCTGTTTATGCCCCCCAAAGTCTCTAGAGTTTTGTTGTTGTTTTGCTTTTTTGTCTATAAGCATTTGATAAATGTTTAATGGAAACAGGACTCTACTTTCTTTTTAAAAAGAAAATAATAATACACTGTATGGCTGGATCGAGAAGGGCCAGCTGTGTGCGGCCAAGGAGAGAGAATAGTGCTTCATCGTGAAATATACCCGAAGTCACTCAGTCAGCTTAACACAACCCAAGTGGGCTGCCCTCCCCCTCCCCAACAGCTGCTCCCAAATGGTAGCCTATGTTCTGGCACCCTGTGTGAGAGATGTAAACGGGCCAGTTGTAGACTTTGCCATCTCAGTGTCTTTTCTCAGCTTAGAGAAAGAAGTGCTGTCCAGCGGAGGCCTTGGTATCCAGCCATTCTGACTGCCCTCCTCTCAGAGCATGCCATCAGTGGTCCTTTCTCTCGCTTGTCTGGCCTCCTTCTAGAAGAACAGGCTCTATCTTCTGTAGCAGTAAAAGCAGAAATGACCTGCCTTCAAGCCTTCTCCTCCAGGTTCCCAGTAGAGCCCCCGTGCTTGCCCATGCCCTCTGCCTCTGCCATGCTGTTCTCAGCCCAGAGAACGAATCATCCCCTTCACAGGTACTGAGCCTAAGACTTCAGGACCCTGAACCTCCCCTCTGGCGACCATTCCATGTAGAAAGCAGTTCCACATGTCCTCCTTCTCCTCCTCTCTCCTACTGTTACTCTCTGCACATACAAAAGATACCCAGTGGCTCAGATCTAAGCTCCTTCCACAGCATCCAAACACCGGTCCTGATACCTTCTGACCCTGGGGGCCCCACTAACTCTCAAGAGCAAGAGGGATTGCACCGCAGGCAAAGCCAAAGCTACTCCATGCCAGAAGTCCTCTCCAGGTTTGTTTGCAACATTCGAGACTGACCCCAAAGACTCCCTGGGAAGGCTGTTAGCTAACCTCTCTTCCAAACTTGCATCTTTCCAGTTGCTCTAGCCTCCTGACTTTTGCTCTGGTGCCCTGCATTTCTCTTCTTGTGGTTGTTGATTTACGATATCTCCTGCCCCAAACTCTTTTTCAGACTACCCTCCTCCATAGTCAAGCCCCACCTCAACAATGCTCTCCACAGAACTCTTTCCTTCTCTTCCCGCTTAAAGGACACTCAGACCACCACCTGGAATCTCCCCTAATCACACAGTCTGCTGTTTGCTTCTCATTATTCAACACTGTTTTGGAGTTACCTGACATTGTGATGTCACTGTGCTATTTGTTTGTGTGAAGCCCGTTCCCCCACCATTCTGCCATGAATTTCACCTGGGCAGATATCACCTTCATTTCCTGACTTTCCCGAGAACTGAAGACTGAGCCTTGCATCAGAGCTGTGCCCTCTCCCATGCATATGGCAAGTGGCTTCTCTCACCTCCACGGTGTTCCACACTTCCACCACACAGCAGTCTGCCCAGTCACCTTGACCATCCTATGTGTACTTGCGGAGAAGTGTCTCTACTTGTGTTTCCTAACACTCACCCCTATATTCTGTGAGCGCTGCCACACCCCACCCCACCCTCGCCTGGAAGATGTAGCTCTTCATTTTTTGTAAACTGGTAAAATATTATGACTTTCCCCTGTTAATATGTGTTAAGATGATTAGGGATTAGTATTAAAAACAAAGAGAGCAATGCAGGAAGTCAAGTAGAGCCTCTCAAGTCAGCAGCACCCTGGGCAGTTTTTAAACTTTATGCTTTCATTTTGATAGCAATCTTTTAAAAGTAGTTAATAAAAAAGCATACCTTGCCTTATCAAGTTGGCCACATCATAACTAAGTACTATGTAGTGACTGTAATACCTAGACTGTATTATTGCCCCACAACTTTAGCCACGAGGAATCTAAGCTTACATGATACACTAAAAGAGCTACAAGAAACCTGACACCAGAAAGCAAGGACACCTCCCCTCATTCCTCTATACCCTTCCCCACCATCACTCCACCCTCACCCCATTACTACCCCTCTCCTACCTCATTATTACCCCTCCTCTCTCAGTAAGACTTCTTGCCCCGTCTTTTCCCAATCACATTTCTAAATCCCTCTCCACCATCAAAAGAAGATGTTGAGACTCTTAGTATCGAAAGGCCCAGTCTTTGGAAAAGGGCTGTCATCTAGGCCGGGAATAATGAATGGCAAATAAAGAGAGTTAGATCCAGAGAGGAACTAGAAAATATTCTCCTTAAGAAGAAATATCCAAGCAAATATATATGCATAATATATGTATAAGAAAATTAAGATGTTTCAATAAAATTGAAAAAACTAGATGGAACTGATAACTTTATCTTTCTCTCTCTCTCTGTCTCTCTCTGTCTCTCTGTGTATGTGTGTATGTGTGTGTGTGAGTGTATGAGTGTGTGTATGTGTGTGAGTGTATGAGTGTGTATGTGTATGTGTGTGTATGTGTGTGTCTGTGTGTGTATATGTATGTGTGTGTATGTGTGTGAGTGTATGAGTGTGTGTGTATGTATGTGTGTTTGTGTGTGTGTATGTATATGTGTGTGTGTGTGTGTGTGTTTGTATATGTGTATGTGTGTGTGTGTATGTTCCAGATACTGAAAAGATAATTGGGGCACTTCAGTAGTCCTAGGCTCTATCACTTACAAAGTTAAATGTTCATGTTACACGTAATACCTGCATTGTAAAAGTTTTCTGGAAAGTAGAAGAGGAGAGATAGCCAATTTCATTTCAGAAAGCTGATATTATTGTGAGGCTCAAATAGAGTAGAGAAAATGGCAGGGACAAAACCAAAAGATTCATTACGTTTGACACACATAGAAACAAAACTCTTAGAAGAAATAGTGATTATTGTAATATAATGGTGAATTGAAAGATTATCCCCAAAGTAAAAGTTAACATATAAAGAAAGTATTTAAACATCAGAGGGCCTGCTTCAAGTCACTGGTGATGGATGAAAGAATAATTGTACTAATATTTTAAAATAGTCAAAGTATTTGCTGAAGCACACATCTCCTTATTTAAAAAAAAATGATTTAAAAATATAAGAACAGAACTTTCTCAGACTGCTACAGCTGAATCATAAAAGAGCTAGAGACATTTAGTGCCCTTAAGCAAATAGATTATTTTATATTTCTGAATGAGAGCATATTTATCTGAGTCAGAGAAAAGAATTTTTGAACAAGATTTGAGTGTGACAAGGACAAGATGAAAAATTAATAGATTTAATTACATCAAAATTAAAACTCGCTACTCACTTGTGGCCATGATGAGTGAAATTCACAAAGAGGTCACAGGCGTGGCAATGAATTTTTCAATTTATAAAATCAGTAAGAAGTGAACATCTGCCTTATTAAATAATTCCTGCCAATTGGCAGAAAGGAAACCTAACAGAAAAGTAGACAGCACCTATGGGTAGAGAATCCACTGCAGGAGAAAACAAACAGGCTAGCATGTACTTTAAAGATAGTGAGCCCCATTATGGATTTTTTTTTTAGTGCCAATTAAAACAGCAAGGTAATATTGCACACCTATCAAGTCAGCAAATATTTTAAAGTCAGACACTGGACACTATTTGGTTGGGAAGCAGGGAAAGGGTGACAAGTGTAATGTTATGCTTCCCGCTACGGAGAGTGTAAGTGTGCACCATCACTCTGGAGAACAGGTACATTGAGAGTTCTACATACAGATGTTTGAGGACCACTCGGCCCATTCTGGAGACACACACGCCTAAGGAAAGCACTCACCTGGATCTACAAGGACACTTACAGAACTCTATTTGTGACAGCCAGAAACTGGAAGGAACCCAGGTGTATTAGGATATGATGTTCCTTCACCAGTGGCCTCTTGGGCTCTCACAGTGGCCTCAGCAGCACTCTATGACCCCTTCAATTCTGAAGTTCTCATACTGCCTGGACTAGTAATTAATACTCTGTGGCATGGGTAAGTTATACTCCGTAGCACAGGTAATTCTGGAAAACATGGCAGTCTATGGAAAAAGTGAGAGACAGGATAAATCTATCCATCTCTCAATGTATAGAGCAACTAAAACTAAGCCACAAAACACTGCATATGTTTATTTTTTGCAATGAATCTGTAAAAGATGTCCGAGAACCTGCAGTCAAGCTAGGGCATGTGGGTGTGGGAGGATGCTGGGGAGGTGGAGACCAAGGAGCAGAAGAGAAAATTGAAACAGACTAGAACAGGAGAGTCATTTGCTATGGGTGAATGAGGATAGTTTGCCATGATTTGAGAAATGTAATTAATTCGATTTTTTATAGCTTGAGTTTGCAGAAAAAGACACATGTTCTAGAAACACTGGACTCTCAGGGAGGGAAAAGAATTGGCATTGTGTTACTCCATAGTCAGCCTTACCATTCATTTTGCATGCAGACATTTATTCTGAGAAAGATAAGGAAATACCAAATTAAAGTGATGTGATTAACTTGAAGGTAGACTTTTTTTTTTTTCTGTCTTGGTTTAATTGATAAATTTGCTTTTGTTTTATAATTACACAAGATTTCCGAGCACTGGGGATGTGTGCCTAATTTTCTGTTCATAAGAACATAAGCTTCCTTGATCACAAGAACACTCTAAATGCTGAGTCACTTGGAATATTTTTCCATGGGGATTTCTTTTCGTTATTACCTTGTGTCAAATGCTGCTTCAGAAGCTGGATTTTGGCGCCCCTGGGGACCGAGGGGTATCGTCAGGCAAGCTGGTTTGATGCCCCCAAATGTGCAGATGTGCATCCTGTTTCTTCCATCCTTGGGAATATTTCCTCAAATTCTTCCAAATCCTTCTTGCATATTGCTTTCCATGGCTCTTAGACGCCCAATTTGGTCTGTGCATGTAAAAGTTTGTTTTTGTTTTCAAATGGAATTATTCAAAGGCAAGATGCAGAAAAGGATGGGGCTACTTTAAAAAAAACAAACATCTAAAAGTAGCTTAGCAGTGGACAACAGAGAATAAATGCACGCAAAAAAATAAATAAATAAAGGAATTTTATTGAGTGGTCTGCCTGGGGAATGTGAGAGCTATGTGACCTGCCAAACCTCTATGGCATATTGCCTTTTTTCAGACATTTGTGCTGTCTCCCATTGAGTCACCTAACTTTGTGGAAGCACTCAGTGTCCATGTTGTTGCAATGAGGACCAGCACATGCTACACATATCCCAAGGGCCGGTGAAGCTGAACCCTTCCACATTCATCCCTCCTTGGGAGTTCTTCCTCCTTCCTATCTAGCCTCTATCTGTCAAACACTCTAACTTTATCTCCATGAATTTCTTCAACTGTCTCCACAAAAGCATTCTTCATTCCACTGAGCATGGAGGACATCCTCCTTTTGCTCCTCAGCCTGTTGGACTCTGATGATTGGTTTAGGGTAGTAGTACATTGGCATTGCATGAGTGCTATCCCTTGCAAGTCAGACAGGTGGCAGGCTCACTGTCCCAGCCCATATACCCATGTAGTACATGAAACTCATTATAGTCATACACTATTCCACAAATGGCCCATGAAATAAATTAAACACACACACACACACACACACACACACACACACACTCCTGTTTCTTTTAAATTGTCAAATCTCTGCGCCTTCCCCTGCAACATTAATTCCTCACTTAGGGCCCCATATTTTCTTGTTCATTCACCCCATGTCCAACTCTACCACCAATAACCACAAAACATTTAATTTTTGTAAGAAGACCAGTAGCATTGTCCTCATTTTTTTTTGCAAATAAACCACTGCTCAGAGAGGCCAAAAGCTCTTACTCCGAAAGGCGTTGGCAAGAACTGAGAATCAAATCCAGCTCTGCCTGGCTCTTCACTCAGTTCTCCTATCACCACTACCACAATAGACCAAAGAGAATGATGCAATGAATGCTGGGGGAATCGTCAAGGTCTTGGTCGACCTAGAAGAGGGTGAGGCATGTGCAATAAACCCCTGGAACACTGTGAAGGACTATTATCCATGTAGCTATTATAATGGTTGTAATTACTACTGCATATCCCATTACTGTTAGCAAGGACCCAGCATGACCTCTCGTGATAAGTTGTTCTAGCCATTCCTTAAGTAGGGGCCAATGTTCTGTCCTGTAAAAAAAAAAAAAAAAAAAAAAAAAAAAAAAAAAAGGATGGGGCAGGAAGATCCTGATGAGGAATCTCATCAAGGTCAGGTAGGGAACAGTATTGGCGATGCCTGTTCTGGGCAGCCCTGTATGATTATGCCAGCTGTTCTATCCACAGATTTAGGCACCAGGGTCAAGTTCTGGAATCATCAGGGCTCTATAATCCGTTGTGCCCTGTACAGGGTGTACCTCTCAGAGGAAAGAGCAGAATCACTCTAATATACCAAAGTACAATTCCATTTGCCCAGACAAGACTGAATTTAAAAATCTGTCCTCACAGGGAGAGAGCAAGAAGAAAGTCGAATTCTGCCCCACTCTCCCCTCCCCCCCAACCCTCATCAGCCCACCAAGCTCCGTCAGCCCTGAATGAACCTTGAGGTGAGCATAGACACACAATGACCTTGCCTGTACGGTAAAGCAGGCAGAAAAACCTCTGCCAGCTAATATGGGGCAGTCATCAGCTGTCAGACAAAAATATTTGTCAGTTCCTGCTGACCGGAGCTGGGTTGGAACCAGTGACCCGACTGTACAAATCTCCTGACCCCATTAAGGCAACCAGCACAGCACAGCGCAGCCTCGTTCCTGGGGATGGCTAGTCCTGATGCTGATAGCACTTGTGCTTGGGACTCAGAAAGAAACCTGGATGAGCTTGGACTGCCCCCCCCCCCCCCGCCCCATTCTTCCACCTGTTTGCTCGTCTGTCCCCAATAGCCTTGTCTAGGGATAAAAATGTCACCAGATGAAATGAAACGAAACCAGTGCTCATGGTGTGACAGCCCTATCCTGTGAGCTGGCAAAGGTGAGGTGAGGTCACTGCAGGTGTGTGGCATTTCCCAAGGGGTGGGTCATTTTTTTTTCAAGTGAGGCTGTATGTGACTTTGTATATGTTGTGTGTTATGTGTAGTGTGTGTGTGTGTGTGTGTGTGCTTAACATTGTATATGTATGTGGTTGTGGGCGTATATAACAGGATGTGGGCATGGTTGTGCATGCCTATAGTTGTGCATATGTGGATGTGATTGCTGGGTTTGTTCTAGGGAGTTACGTGTGAGAGTGAGGTAGAGAGGCAGGACATGTGATGAAGGCCAGAAAGAGGCAGTCACGGGAAGGCAGAAAGAAGGACACTAATAAAGGATGGAATGGTAATGTGAAGGGAAAAAATTACTCTATAGGAGTGATGGATCTTAGAAGCAGACGTCTACTGGAACACTTAAGTAGATGGATGCATTGAAGGACCCATTGCTGACCCAGGTTAATGAATGGGAGGGAAAGCAGCAGCAGCTGCTGCTGCTGCTGCAGCAGAATGCATTCAGAAAGCACGGGCTGTGACAGATGACAAGCCCCTACTTCAGCCCCAGTCAAGTCAGCAGCCCCTCTCGTAATCAGGACTCAGTTCCTTCTAGCCTGGCTCTGTGCTGCATCATTGAGAGCATCTGCCTCATCAGGCACAGGACAGGGAGAAAGGAGGCACTACCTCCTTCTGCCTTAACAGGTCGGAGAACTGAGAAGTGAAGCAGATGAGTAGGGTCTATCCACGCCACACATTGTCCTGAGGACATGAATGTGTGGATATAAGAACTCAAAATTCAGGAGGCAAGCCAGGCCTACAGGTGGATACACAGCCCCTGTGCTCTACATAGACTGCTGAGAGGGCCCAAAGTAACCTGCCCTGAGGATGAAGAAACACCCTACCCCTGACAACCCACCTGCGGTGCAACTGCCCAGTCCTGGACAGCAATGTCCTGGCTGGAAACTCTGAAGACCATCTTTCAAATAATGATACCATTCTCAAGTGTTCCCAGGGGTTAGAACTTCTTCAAAGCCAATGCCTAAGAGTTGGCAGCTCCTCTTCTCTCCTGCTCTCTTCAGTCGTTTACAGCACTCAAACCTTTGACTGGGTCACACACACTTTGTGATAAACACGTTTCCATTGATTTCCTTAAAAGCAGAAGTTCACAAACAGAGAATTCTCTCCTCTCCAAAATCAATAGGAAAAGATAGAATTTCTCTTCCACTCCCTTGCCAATCCCTGGAGCCCATTTTGAGAACTTGAACGAGAGTAGAGGAGGAGGAAGAGAGAATAACAGCAACAAATTCAAAGTATAGACTAGACTACAGTTTCTGGTTTTCACAAAGATCTTTTTCACAATCTCTGAACCAAGCCAGACTACAGAAAGGTAGGCACCAAATGTCTGGGGAGAGGTTCTCAAACAGATCAATACTTCTCAAGTTGGGAGAGGGGAGAAGAAAGGGAACAGTGTAGAATCTCTGCCTCCGCACTTCCTTTACACAGTTTTCAGAGTGTTGGGAAGTTTGGCAATCAGAAGCCCTAACCACTGTTATAGGTCTCTGCCGGGCAGGACTCAGGAGGTAGAGTAAGGTACCTACCCATCCCCCCAAAAAATCAGCTTCCCAAGAGGCCTGCAGAAACCCAGATTGGAAAGGGCCAACCATCTGGGTTAAGAAAAGAATGAAACCTAAACTTACTGGAAAAGACTTTCTTCAGTCTAGTAGAGACAGAAGACAAGGCCAAGGACTCTGTCAAGAAGAGTAATTAGCCAGAAACCAACTGCCACAGAGGTCCTGAGTCTCATGTGCTCTGAGGATGGGGAGGAGGGACAGAGAGGATCCTAGACTCCATTCCTCTCTTGATTGAGCATGTTAACTCATCAAACACCTCCCTTCAAAACCTTCCATAAGACAAAAACCTTTTAGAGGAAACCAAGAGAGACAGCATAGATAGACCCCTCTTGGCAAAGGCTTCGGGGGACAGGACGTGTGGAGAAGGCAAAGAGGTGAGTTGAGGACCTTTCCCTTCAGGCACACTGCAGTCAGATGGAAGGTGCTCTCTGTTTTACTCTCACCACAGACATTTTGAGGGACAGAGGAGCTGAAATGAACAGACCCACAAGCTCTGCTCCCACAGAAGGCTTCCCTTTGACCGCAGAGACTTGGATGCCTCACAGAGACCACAGCTGCAGAAAGCCTAGGGTTGGAGGACCTGACAGCTGGCAATAACCTAGGAGGGAGGGAGAGAAGTGGCAGGTTGCTAGGAAAACACAGGCGTTGATGTGTTTGAGTAATTTTAATGGTTTTGTCTTTCCTTCATCACTTATCTTAACTTTTGTCACGGAAATTTTTTTCTATAGTTAATTTTAAAGGTAGATCCAGAGTGAGTGCCAGAAAATTAAGGATCTCTGTCCCAGACACTCATTGTTTGCCAGAGAAACGTTTTTTTTCCCAACAGTAACAACCTGAGTGACTTCCAGAAACTCATACCAATCTTTTCCAACTCTGTTTCCATGCCTTTACAATGAGGGCACTGAACTGGCCCAAGGCTCTGAAGAAAGCTGCGTGAGTTGTGACTCAAAAGTCCTGACCAAAGCAAGACTGGCATTTGCCAATGAGCTGTTTCTTTGGTTCTTACAGTGCCCAGGCATGCACAGGAACTGAGCACAGCTCCAGCGACAGTCCCTTGGGCCCCATGGAAATGTTATCATCCAACCAGCAAAAGAGACCTATACGAAGGATTGTAGATTTCCTTACTGTCAGTGACCAGTTAAGTCTTTCCTATTTTCATATACCTCAGTCTCTTCATCAGTAACAGACTTTGTACACCTACTGGGATCTCCGTGAGTAACAAGTGAGCATGGTTATTGAAGGTCTTTAAGTACAGGCCTTCATCAAAGTTTGTTCACTGAATATTTATGGAAATTATGAAAATATGCTCAGTTATAATCATAGACAGTGAGAAGGAGAGAGAGAGAAGAAGAAGAAGGGAGGGATGGAGGAAAGGAAGGAGTGAAAGGGAAGGTCCCAGTTCCTCAGAGTATGGGGCATCTATTAGATTGGACCTGACAGGATTGGCTTTGGAGATTAGAGAGGCAAGCAATGGAACATTTGAGTCATGGAAGCAGAGGAGACGACCAGCAATATTAGAGCAAGAGATGGAGAAAGGCAGTGGTGGCAAATAAGAACAAATATATATAATACATATGTTTTGAGAGTGGCATGATGGCATTATTTTTGAAAAGAAAGCAAAGCCAGCAATATGGCTCAGTGGATAAAGATATCCACCAAGCCTGAGGATCAGAATTGATTCTAGGAACCCACATTAGTGGGAGGAGAGAACTAACTTCTGAAAGTTGTCCTGTAACCTCTACATACACACCATAATGAGCGGACATGAACACACGTGCACTGATACACATACACACACAAAGTAAATAGATAACTGATTGATTGATTGATTGATTGATGATAGATAGATGATAAAGATAGAGAGATGGATAGATGATAGATAATAAATAAAAGACAGATAGATATAGATAGATAATAGTAGATTGATAGATTAAATATAGGTACACAACAGATAGAAGATAAAGATAGATAGATAGATAGATAGATAGATAGATAGATAGATAGATAGATAGATACTAAAACCCTAAAAGAAGAAGAGAAAAGGAAAGTGAAAGTAAAGGGACTACCAGGGGGAAAAAAGAAAGAAAACAGACAAAAACAAGTTGAATGCTGAGTTAGCAATGCCTTCCCAAGGATGGAAGAAGGCTATACCTCATCTACTAACTTTGCTAAGGTGTCTAGAGAAGTAGAAGCGGAATTGGGGACCTAGGATAGGAGAGGAAGCCTCAGATAGTTTGAATCTTTGAAGGTGAAGGGCATGATGTTGGTTGTACCAGCTCATCCAGCTCATCACCACATTACATATTCCAGAAAATCAGGATGTCTGTGAGCACTTTCTGTGTCAGTGTCTCCAGCGATTTGTTTATCCCACAGTCACCAGCATTCATTCACAGAGCCTCTGCTCTCCACCAGCTTAACAGAGTCCCAAGGATTTCAATCAATATCAAGAGTAGAGGCCTCAGAGCCATCGCAAAAGGAGCCACCTGTGCAGAGGTGCTAGATTTGCAATTATGAGAAGTAAATCTGGGCCCACACTCAACTTGAGAAGTAGGAGATAAAGAGTTACCCCACTGGGCCTATCTGAATTCCTGATCCTTAGGTTTTTGAGAAATGGCAAAGTAGAAAGTTGCTTTCAGCAACTTTATGGTGGTGCAATAAATAGTGAGACAGAAAGTCAGAGCAGGAGTGGGGCATCCATGTGACACTTTATTCCAGGGACATTCGAGGAAGGCTCTACTGAAGGTTTCTAGAATTCCTCCTTACCTGGTTTTGCACTGGGCCTCCATTCAACTCCACCCAAGGACAGCCCTAGAGTCTTTAACAACACAGTGGGAGTAAAGCAAATGCCTTTCCTTAGAAAATGATTGGGATGCAAATCCCCAATCAGTGAAGGAAAATTTAAAGAGATTTAGGCTGCATCCATAGCCATGCATACATGTTCTCTCCTTTAAAGAACCTTCTCTCCTGACTTTGATCTTTCTATTTTCTTTCTCTTCTATATTTACTGTCTCTATCCTAACTCTATCTCCTATTTCCCTCCCTTCCTGGCTCATTCTGATCATTTTTTTCTGACTTAAGATTCCATTCCCACTTCTTTGCACCTCTTCCTACCATGTGGTTCTAGAGCAGATCCAGTGTCCTCCGTAGCCATTCTCTGTCTCAGAGAGGATGATAAATTCAATGTTCTATAAACTGCAAGGGGAAATTACAATTTCCAATTTCCAGACCCAATACCATCTAACCCAAAGGTGAATGTGCAGAGGAATTTGGAGTTCTGACATTAGCCTGTCCCTGTGTTGTAAGGAACAAATCAGGATTAGCACAGAGATTATAACCAGAAACCACAGATGAGCAAGGAGAGGATGGAGACTTGAGTCTTGAATATTTAGAATAATGTCAGATATCCAGGTTTGGGCAAGAATGACCAAGTCATGATATTTAATAAGATCTTGTGCTCACCACATAGCTCTGTCAGAGTATGGGTCTTATTTCCTATGTGTCTTATTTCTTTCTTCCTGATGATCTCTTTCAATTGCCCCTTGACACAACATTCTTACTCCCATGACTCATCTCTTTCATCAATCCTGTTGGATGCCCATTGCTCTGAGTATCTCCATCCCATGGTATAGATCCTGATAATTTACTGTCTCGTCTTCTAGACCTGTCTTCTTGTCTTCCAGAAAGGAACCAGACAGGTTAAGTGCGTCTTTTGTACCTATTCAGAGTCAGGCTTGGTGTGAGCATCTGGCAGATGTCTAATAGTGTGTGATGGATGGATGGATTTGAATCTCATGCAGACTAGTATGGAAACAGGGGTAGGTATCTACTTTTTGTCACAATGATGTCAAACTCAATGGTGTTGAAAGGTATCATTGGCCTGTCCTCTTGACCCAGGAAGTATACATCCCACTTGTTCTTCAGGACACTCTGCCATCTGAGTATGGAGAAGACAGTGGATTCATCTGGGTGCCTTGTGAGCAGAGGCTAGACCTTCTTTGAAGGAAGCTGAAGACATGGCTACTCCTGCTCTGGGGAAGAGGTTTAACTGGCTCGAGATGTCACTTCCAAGCTTTAGTAGCTATCAGTTACTTCTTTGATTTATTTTTCTTCTTGGCAGCCAGACTTCCCATGTTCGAGGGTCCTGTGACTGGTTTCCTATCTGTGTGAGATGGACACACAGGTCCCAAGGATGATTTTGTTTCCAATTGCAGTAACAAAATATTTGCCAATAGCAACTTGAAAACACAAGAGTGAACAGCAGTTCAACTTGAGGGTAACGACCCTTTTAGCTATCCAATGACTTTTTTCCAGGTATTACGTAAGACCATCCATCAGAAAACACAACTATTACATTATGATTCATAACAGTAGCAAAATTACAGTTATGAAATATTAATGAAAATTACCTTTTGGTTGAGGGTCACCACAACATGAGGAACTAACAATATTAAAGGGCAGTAGCATTATAAAGGTTGAGAACCACTGATCTTAGACTCAGTTTGAGGGTACAGTCCATCAAGCATCCCTGTACAATACTAGAAGTGTGAGGTATCTGGTCATAGACCATAGTCAAGACACAGACAGAAATAAATGCTGTTGTTCAATTTGCTTTTTCCTTCATTTTTAGCCCCAAACCAGAATGCACAGGATGGTTAGACTCAAGGTGGGTTCTTCCCTTTTATGTAAAAATGTTCTAGAAACTTCTCATAAACAAACTTTTACTACTCAAAGTACAGCCAAGGGATTAATAGCATTGGCAACAATAGACTTTGTTAGAAATGTAGAAGCTCAAGTTGCGAATGATGGCTTCTATATGTAAGCCAAACTTTCAAGAGGCTGAAGCCAGAACATTGATCATGTGTTCAAGGTCAGACTGAGCAGAGGACTCAGGCTCTGCCCAGTGCTATATAATGAGATTCTATCTCAACCAAATGGAAGAAAAGGAAGGATGATAGGAGAGGAGGAAGAGGAACAGGAAGAAGGGGAAGAAGAAGAAAAGTAGGAAAAGAAGTGGGACAAATAGGAGGAAGGGTAGGAGGAGATACTCTTCATCTAACTCTAGATCTATTGGATCTGAAGTTGCATACTTAATGGGATCTCCAAGTAATATCTATTCCCTTTCTTCCCATTTGAGAAGCTCTGGGATAATCAATGTATTTGAACCATCTTCAATAGGAGCAGATTTTGATTACTCCCCTGTAGTGATGTGGGTTGGGTGTATCCTACATACCATGACCAAGGAAATCTGTATGAGTGACATTACCTATTGTGCTTGGCCCATGAGAAGTGGCACTATTAGGAGGTGTGGCCTTGTTGGGTGAAGTGTGTCACTATGAGATTCTACGCTCAGACTCTGCCCAGTGTAGAAGGTACCCTCCTCCTGGATGCTTGCAGAATTGAGTCTTCTCCTGGTTGCTTTCTAATCAAGATGTAGAACTCTCGACTTCTCTAGAACTATGTCAGTCACCATGATGATAATGGACTGAACCTCTGAAACTGTAAGCCAATCTCAATTAAATGTTTTCCTTTATAAGTGTTGCCTTGGTCATGATGTCTCTTCATAGCAATGGAACCCCTAACTAAGATAACTATAAAACATCTTGTCTGAGAAAAGAATCCAGGATGAGAGCCACAGGGTAAGGAAGCAAGGGGTCCTATGTCCTTTGATGGACTTTTATGTGGTTGTAGTGGCTATTCCTGGTTGTCAGCTTGACTATATCTGGAATGAACTACAATCCAGAATTGGAAGGCTCACCTGTGATCCTAATCTGGAGGCTAAGAGCTACAAGTTTCTGACCTAGATCTTGGCATGGAGATCTTGAGGCATAGTGGCTATGAATCCCAGAAGATTAAGACAGGAAGATCTCCTAGCTCAAGGTCATCTGGGATTAAAGTGTTGTGGCACACACCTTTAATCTGGGCCACACCTTTTGCTGGAGACCTATATAAGGACATTGGAAGAAGAAAGGCTCTCTCTTCTTTGCCTGCTTGTCTTGTGGGACTGAGCAACTGCTAGATCCTTGGACTTCCATTCACAGCTGCTGCTGACTGTTATTGGGAGTTGGACTACAGACTGTAAGTCATCAAGAAATTCCTTTACCATATAGAGACTACCCGTAAGTTCTGTGACTCTAGAGAACACTGACTAAAACAGTGGGCATGTGATTTTGACGGTACTTGTTTGAGGAGAAGTGTCTTCCATTGTGGGCAGTTCAGTTTTGTTCTTTGACAACTGTATGGCTCCTTCAATACCACTCACATATGCAGTATGGTGCCCCCACAACAAGTAGGTGATGTTCTTTAACCACACCTATCTGAGTCTAGCTTGCCAGGTCCCAGGATACAATCCATTCTGGCAAGAGTAGAACAGTTGAATTGCTTCAGAGTGGAAAGTAAGAGAGGTAGTTATGCTGACAGTCACCTGGCATGTCAAAAGAAGCCAGAGGGGAGCACTGGATGTTACTCTAACAGGCCTAAGAATTGCCTGACTTATTTTATTTTGAACACCTGCCATGACTAGCACCATGCAAATAGTACAATATCCTCTCTAATGATATCAACAGCTCTACAAGGCACAATCACAGCCTCCCTTTTAAGAATGCAGGAAGAAGCAAATTACTTATGTGAGTTTCATTGCATGATGAGAGGTGAGGCTGCACTCTGACCTGCTTTCTTCCAATCTTGTGGTCTCCTGTGGCCCTGTGTCTCCATGCCCAGCAGCACAGATGCTCTGGGATGGCAGTTCCATTGCTCAGGTCCCAGGCTTCAGGCCTCTGCATCGGAGAAGGTTTCAGAGCTGAGTAAGGTCTACCCTGGGAATCACGGCTGGCCAGGATTGTCCCAGAGTCTTCAGATCCCCATCTCACCAGAAGCCTGAGCATCTGCTCCTGCCTTGGTTTCCCCATATTCTCCCAGTAGGCAGCAGTAAGTGGTAATGAATTATCTCACTAGGGGCCGGGAGTGATGAAGAGATAATGAGAGTAAAGCAGATGAAAAATAAAGTGGAGTAGCATTCATAATTATAGCTTCTGCAGAGACCCCCTCCTTTCCTGTAATAGAGAACAGAAAGCATTCCCCAGAAGCCCATAGTCAAACATAGAGCCTGGCTGACAGTGGGGTGGATGAGAGCCAATAAATGGGACTCCTAAAATCTGTCCAACTCCATGCCTTCATCTCCTCTGAACCATATCCCATGGGCCATATGAAGAGGTCAGCTGTGCAATCAATCAGCAACAATGTGAGGTAACTTTACAGCTCCCCCTTCCTCCCTCCACACAATACACTGCTCAGGGATCAACCACATTTTAGTAAAATTGTACATGCTTCAGTCAAGAGCATGTAATTACCAAGGTGGGTGTTTTCCAGGAGAAACTTGAGTTAAATGATTTTAAAAAAAAAAATGACCCTACACAAGTACAAATATTAGCAACCACCAACCAGGCTGGGGTTTCTGGTAAATGACCAGTAATGTTGAGGGAAACACTAGAACCGTCAGATGTGAAGTCCTAGAGCTGGTTGTGAGGAGAAGTCTTGGTAGTGAACAAGGAGAGAAGAAGAGGGAATGCTTCTCTTAAGCATGGCAATGTAAGGTGTCCTCCTCAGATTTTCAGAAACCTCTCTGGCTTCTGGCTTCTTTAAGGCCAGAGCAGCTACCAACAGCCTGCACTTTGCGGAAGGAATGTGTCCGAGCAGGATGGGGCCCTCATCCTCCCTATGGAATTCTGCAGTATTCCTCTCTCCCTATAGCTTGCAGCACAACTGTCCTCTCTGCCTGGATTCCATATCTTCTCTTCTCTCCTTTGTGGTTAGCCAACAGTTAATGATCTACTCGGAGCTTGCAAAGTCTAGAAAATGTCCTCATAGGCACCAGATTGGGGTCATGAAATTCATTTCACTCACACTATGGCCTCTGCCACTGCAGTGTTTCCTGCCTTCTGGGGCACAAGGCTCAGTGCTTCATTAACCCCTGAGATCTGTCAAAGCCTGTCTGGGGATTGAAGTAATGTGTGGATCTAGTCACGTGACACCCAAGAGCTCAGATCCAGGACACAAAGCCAGGTAAGAGAAAGCTGCTGAGATATGGCTGTTCTTGCCACCTGCACTAGGGCACAAGAAGGGACATCAAAGAAATGGGTAGCATCTGGGAACTGAGGGAAGAGAAGCACTTTATCGCAAGTTGGCACTTGGTAAGGAAATGAGCTTTTAGCCTTGCCTAGCAGTTCTTAATTCACTTGCTTCTCAGCTACTATTTATTGTGCATCGTAACACATGTTAAACTCAGTGCTGCACAGGAATGAGAAGCTATGTGCAAGGTGACCATTCTAAGAGATAGAGAGTAGCATGCCAGGGTGAAGGGAAGAGACATGGAGTGATATCTAGAAATCCTTGGTTCTGAAGACATGCACATAGAAAGAGGGCAATTATGCTAAAGTTTAAAAGTTAAGTTAGTGAAGACAGTAACATATTCAGGAAAGCATGTAGTTTCAGATGAATAGAGAAAGGGTTGGTGTCACAGTTCATCACAGGCCTGTGTGCAAGGTTCAGAATTTTAATCCCATTCTGAAGTCTATGGGATTGGGAAGACAGGGAGGTATAATTATGGTCCAATTTAGAATCAAGTTTACATCTAGCAATCTTCATCCTGATAGTACTCTCTTTAGGGCTGGATTAGAATGAACAGGAGTTCAAGACTACTAAAATAATTCAGGGAAAGGACAATGATGACTGTATCTAAGGCCATGGATGGAGATGAGGATAAGAGAATAGGATAGGAGCTGAGACAGAAGAGGAGGTTATAGGTGCTGAATATCTATTGACATCAAGAAAGAGAATGAATGACACAGGTTTGTAGGTAGGATAACAGATACTTGGGGACAGTGCAGGTTTGGGGAATGCTGGGGTTTCATTATGGACATGTTGACTTTGAGTTTTGAGGATCCTGTGGTCTTTTAGGTAGGTGAATCCATAGAACTCTTTCTTTGTACCTAGTCATCAGGATCCAGAAGAAACAAAAACAGAGTCTACCCAGTCCAGCCACTTGGTGAAAAGCTGGCCATATGGAGCAGAGTGAAGGTGTGACATCCAGTCTCATTTATGCATAGGCAGGAACTTCTATCACAATGCCAAGGCACCTGAATGGGTATACACAACTGTATCACATCCAACAAGATAAGGCTGCCAAGTAAAATACAGGATATCCAGTTAACTTGTCATCCCATATAACCAAATATGTTTTGAAAAGTATGAAAAATATAAAAAAAAGTTTTTTATGACCCCTAGCAGACTGAACAGAACTAAGAATGCAGGTCAGCCAGTTCAGAGCTCTGGGTTCCAGGAATTTGGCTAACTCAGAGCCTCAGGGCTCTGGTTCTGGAGACCTGCCCCTCCTGGCTGAACCACACTGAGGGCAGAACTAGGAATGAAGGTCAACTGGTTCACAGGGCTCTCCACCCTGCTGACCAGTAGAGGATTCAATAAGATTACATTCCTATATTACATTCCTAAAATGAATATGTTCCCCTCCCTAACTGATTGAATAACTTGGGTTAGAATTCCCCTTACTCCCCCTGGTTTGTGTTTTTTTCCTTTAAATACCCTACACTTCTTGAGCTAGGGGTCGAACTCTTCTGCCCTGCGTGGGTTACAAGCTCGGCCCCAGTGCACTGGTTTCCCCGAATAAACCTCGTGTGTTTGCAGCAAGATCGGTCTCTCCTGGGGGTCGTGTAATCCCAAGACTAGAGTGAGGGTCTCCTCTCTTGAGAGGTCTTTCAGTTTTAGTATAACTATATCTCAAGGAGTAAACAGGATATATTTGTACTGGAAACTTAATAGCTAAACCCAGAGGGAATAGAGCAAGGTCCACCTTAGCTTCTGGCTCTAGTAAGCCCAGAATATTGTACTTGCCAGTAGAAAATAATGCCTTGAGTAACTCTAACTGGATCTGAGAGCTCTGTGTGCCTGCTTCTCCAAAGAAGCCCTTGTGAATCAGGGCTCTCTGCATGCAGTGGGGTGGGGGTAGGGTGGGAAGGAATGCTGACCTTCCCGTGAAGGGCACAGGTTTGGCTCTTGCAGAGGAGCTGGCTCATTGTAGACAGCCAACAAATGTTTGGATAAAGAAACAGATGGAGTGATACAGATTCAGTCCCTACTTCCTCGTGGGTACAATAAAACCTTCTTTTGCAGACATACTGTAAAGACCAAATGAAATACTTGGAGTAAAGTGCCAAATACAGGCACTTGTTTATGCCTGGCCTGCATTACCTGCTTTGGTCCCTAAGGTGTCCACCTGTGACCAACATTGACAAGAGGAGACTCTCACAGATAAGATATTTTGACTTAGGGGCTTATCCTCAAGAGGAAAAGTGATGACATTAACAACATTATTATTTTGGGCTTTGCAGTTGTTTTGTTTTGTTTTGTTTTTGAAATAGAGTCTCTGGCAGGTCAGGATGACCTTGAACTTCTGGCCTTCTGGCAACTGCTGGCCTTGAACTCCTGATTCCCCTGTTTCTGCCTGTTAAGTACTAGAATTGCAGTCATGTGTCACCAAACCCTGTAAGATTAAGTTTTCAAACTGTACTTGAGAACTTAATTAGTTAAACTCAGTGGGAGACCAGAACCTAGAAACAATGGGAGACCAGCAGCTCCCAGAACCCAGAAACAAGGAGACCAGGATGACCTGGCAGAGAGAAGGTAAATGACTGCCAGGTGGCTAACCTGCCCCTGAATTCTAGTGAGAGCCAGCACCAATCAAAAACCACCCTGTACCTTCCCCTTACCCCAGTCTTCCCTTTTGCCCCAGCAACTGTACAGGAATAAAAAGCTGCCTTACTAAGACCTTGCTCGGGGCCAGACTCCTCTATCCCTGCGAGAGATATGAGTCTCACCCCAGCTAGCTGGAATAAAAAGCCTCTTGCAGATTGTATCAAGTCCGTGTCTTGGTGGTGTGTGGGGTCATCGCTCCCGGGGGTCCCTCTGGGAATCTCACAACCCCAGTTACCAATTTTATTTTATTTTCTAAAGGTAGCAAATAGAAGATGGGACAATCCTAAATGTCACTCTTCTGTCAAACTGATTTTGTCACTTGTGATCCGCTCATTGACAGTCATCAGTCCCTACTGAGACGGATTCTGTGAGCCAGCTCAGCAAAGATCCCCAGTGCACAAGCTACAAGCCCATGTGTCCTAGAGGTGAATTCTAACAAGGCCAGAGGACACACCACAGCCCCTTTTCTCGGTAACTGAGAAACTTCCTTATTGCTGTCCTTGCCCGGCAACCCTGGGCTCCCAGCATGCTCTGAGCTCGCTGAGGAGAAAGTTGTGCATCCTGCAGGTTTCTGTCTGATTTATCATTGTCATCAGCCTGCTTTCACAATCCCCTCTCAATTCGGAAACATCTTCTGAAAAGCTGCTTCCTGCTAGGCTACCGCCATCACCCTTTTGCTCAATCAGCATACTCCGTGCTCACTCCCAGTCTGCATAACTCATGTTCTTTCCTCTGCCTGGAAATGCCACTGCTGCTCTGTGCCTAACTTCTGCTCGGCGTGCCAAGTGTCTCCAGCCTCTGGAACCTACAGGTCCTTTCTTATCTCTAAATTCCCAGGAATGTCACCTTGACATCTTTCACTAGGAACCTGTAAATATCTACGAAGATTTCAAAACAAAACCTTTTAAATTACGTTTAGTTATTTGTGTGTGTGTGTGTGTGTGTGTGCCACAGTGCACATGCAGAGGTTGGAGAACAGGTTGAAGGTATCAGTTCTCTCCTTTAGACATGTGAGTCTCAGGAAATGAAGTCAAGTTTTACTTGGTAGCAAGTGATGTTAGCTCCTGACCCATCTCACTGTCCCTCTGCCTTCTTCTTGCTACTTAATTCCTTCTGAGTGTTCTGTTTCCTAATCAGATCGTAAACTTGGGTGGGGTGGGAATGGCATAGAATTTGCCTATTCTTTCCTGCATCCTCTAGTTGGGGTTCCTTCCTGCTGGCCCCCAGGGCAAACACTGACTGGAAGACTAGAGAGCAGAGAAGTGATAGAAGGGTCACAAACAAGGACAGTAATATGTCCAGAGAATAGCATGGCTTCAAAACTTGAGAGAAGACAGGGATCTTGACCTTCTGGGACTCATAAGTCAAGACAGACCAGATGATTCTTATGGAGAACCTAGAAGCATTCTAACTAATGAGTAGGCTCAGGACACACAATGAGATGTTTGCTTGGGACCCTGAGAGAATTAAAAATATGAGTCTTGCATATGAGCTCATTCATTTAGTCACTAAACAAATGTTCCGAAGCATCTCCCGTGAACTCTGCCCAGCATCCTGTGTAGAGGATGGACCAATGGATGAATCATGCTTCTTGTCACCCAGGACCTTACAACCAAATGAGTAAATAACGTCCCCTTGGCCAGATAGACCAAGGCAGTCTTCAGTGAAAGGCTGAATTTTACAATGCACACATACAGACAGTAGACTACAGTAAAAATAAAGTGAAAGACATTTTTAGCATAGCAATCATGATAACACACAATTACTGTGTATTTGTTGCTATTTCCAAAGCCTCAGAGCCTGCATCCAAAGAACAAGAAACTCAAAAAACCCACAAGGGTAGGGCTCAAACTGGCAAAACTCAAGTAGAATCAAACCAGGGAGGTGATGAGGTGTTTTCCATGGTAACGGTGGTAATGGTGTGCC
>JADRCD010202734.1:0-12121 GCA_019843815.1 Montemys delectorum | reverse complement strand
TTTTTTTTTTTTCCTGTGCATTATTACAAGAATTATTTTCTCTCTCTGAGCATCAGAGTCTCTACATAAAAGTGGTGATAATCCCAGTTATGATACTTATTGAAAATTTGTGATAATATATACAGAATTCAGCACAGTTTCTGGGAAATAGCAGGTGCTTCATAAATAATAGATTGAATTATCTGAAGAATGTTCCTTACCTTGTGACTTGCTTCCAATTCTCAAGCTGTCACAAGATAGGAAATCTTGGCAAAACCATTTGACTCATACTCTCATTTCTAAAACTGGGTAACAATTGGTCCTGTCTCCCAAGTTGGTTTTTGTTTGGTTAACTGAGATATCGTATTCAAGTCTCTCCCTCAATTCATTACATATGATAGGCAGTCTTAACAAATACGGGGGGAACTCTGTTTAATTCAATTCCATGTTGCTACCAAAGTACCTGGCATACAGTAACTACTGCATGCTGTGATAAACTCCCCATTGCCCAATTTATAATGTGCATGTTTTCCTCTCTTCTTGGCATTCCATACATAACCAGGACATACAATGTTGTTCCATGGTGACAGTGACCTGTGGAGGTGGAAGTAGATAGGGTGATGTTAGCACTTCTAACAGCATCAACTTCTGCCCTCAAGGACATCTCTGTGTTGGACAAGAGACGTGGTACCAATAGTCAGTTGTGTACACTCTTAGGAAGCATGTGGTGGGGCTCATGGTTTAAAAACTGACAATAACTAACTCTCTGGAGAAAGGAAGCATGGAGATGAAGGGGTTGCTCAAAGAACAGCATTTGACAAAATGAAAAAGAGTTGGCTAGGCAGATCCAGCAGGGAAGGGCATGTTTGAAAAGAGAGCAACTACAGAGTCACAGGACTGCAGGAAATACCATGCTTCATTCTGAGAGAAGTTAATGATATCATAAGACTGAAATGAAGGATAATTTCAGGCAACAGAAGCCATGGGGCCAGGCATGAAGAGACTCGAATGCTCTGTGAGAGTTTGGATTTTATGCTGTACTCCACGGATGACTATTAAAGGCTATTGATCAGGAGTGGGTTTGTCTGATGAAAGTTTTAGAAATATTTTGCCAAACCTTGCAGAAAAATTGAAATAGGAGCAAAACTGGTACCCAAGGGTCCTCAGTTATTTATGTTCTTATGCTGCTTATATTTAACGCATCTAAATTATTTGTGCACAACATCGTTGTCCAGCTTTAGCAATAAAACTCCAAAAGGAGTTGAATTTTCTTTCTTTCCTCACTGCTACATGGAGAAAGTTTAACTAAATGTAACCATATTGTAACTCGTCAACAATAAGCGTACATATTTCTGTTCTCTCCTTTTCATTACCTAAGCCATCAGTGTATGATCGAAGATGTCATCTTTTTTATCTAAAAACAAACTAAAGTATTACCTATTCCACATAGTTTCTATAATGCTAAAAAATCATAGAGGACATGTGGCAGAAATGTTGCTTACCGTCAAGTGCTTAGCTAGCATTTACGAGGACCTAGATTCAATCTTCAGCAAGACAAAAAGGGTAGCGTGATTCACTATACGTGGTGGTACAAGCCTAGAATTTCAGCACATGGGATTGAGTTCAAGGTCAACCTGAGCTTCACAGCAAAATGTCACTTCCAAAACACATACTCACAAACTCACACTCACGCACACAAATACACACAAAATAACAGTCAGAGGCAATACTTACATTCACTATAGTACATTTTAGATGTTGCCTATAGGTATATGAAAATAGTGTGTCCTCTGCACATGTCTGGCTTCTTTCACCCTAATCTTTTTTGGTGTCTATTCTTTTTCTTAGCTATGGCAGTCATCGTTTGGTAAGATATTCTAAATACCTTATCACGATACTAAATCTATAGTATCATTTGCCCCAGAGTGTGGTACTTCACTGATGTGTAAATGGACATTCAGATTGCTTTCAGTTTGTCCCTGTTTCAGATGAAATTTCCAGGATTATTCTTCTTGGACAAAAGTGTATATGTGTGTGTGTGTGTGTGTGTGTGTGTGTGTGTGTGTGTGTGTGTGCATGTAGTCCCTCATAGACTATTTCTTCCAAAATACTGTATCTAAGCAGCATCTACTTCTACCATTTAGTTCTATCTCAGGAATGACTCTGAACATTATCTTCACAAACATATTTAGGGGGAACAGAACAATAAAAGCTCCATTGCCCTATCTCTA
The DNA here is from genome assembly GCA_019843815.1 of Montemys delectorum. NCBI lineage: Eukaryota > Metazoa > Chordata > Mammalia > Rodentia > Muridae > Montemys > Montemys delectorum. The sequence goes on along the minus strand of JADRCD010202734.1, from coordinate 9,911 downwards.
AAATTAGGAGAACCCTCTCTGGATCCACATAGCTCATAATCTTCCTTCTGCTCTAACTTCAAGAACTTTCGGACTTACCTTATTACTTTTCAAGATAAAATACATATCACTTAGTGTACTTCACAGTTTTCTGTCAATTAGTTTCCTCTGGCTTACTCTCTACCATTTTTCTCCAGGAACATGACATCTACCAAAGTTACAAAGGCACTTTCTGCTGTTTCCTGAAACAGTCCTGCATTGTCTTGTCCCTGGGCATTATATGCGGTGTTCTTCCTTGTATTGTCTGCTGCCTGAGCACTTTTCTTTTCTCAACAGTCCACTATTGCTACCATTGTGAGAGTTCACTCTAGAGGTTTGCTACTCCCATAGCTTCCTGACTACTACTTTGTTCTAGTAGCTTTTTTGTTGGCAGGGATGGGTGGATTATATGAACCCATCCTTTTCTCTCCCTGTATTACCAAAGTCTTGCACAGCGTCCAGAATATAGTAGGTTCCCAAATTCCTTTCCAGAAATACCCTTCTGTATATGTGTGTGCATGCACATGTGTGTTCATGTAGGGCAGAGAGAAGATAATCTCAGGAGACATTCCTTGCCTCCTACCTTGTTTGAAACAGTCCAATCTTCCACAAGCTTCCTTGAAGACTTCCGTTTCCAGTCTCTGTCTGCTAGTCTAGGCTAGAATGATTCAGCTTCTGAGACGTACCACTGAATAAACCCACTCTTTCTAGCTCTTGGCTGTATAAACTATGATAGTCTTCTTTACAATTGCAGAGTTATCTGGTCTGTAGAGGAATTCTAGTCCAGCAACATGGCTGCTCTGACAAGGGATCACATCCAAAGATATGATCCAGCTGGAATACACACCTTTAATCCTTCTGGCTGGAATAGAGACACTCATTTAGTAGATACCTTTAACCTTTAATCCCAAACAATGACTTCTAATCGAGGGGCAGACAAAGTAGTGAATCAGAGAAAGATTTGACATACTGAGTTAGAGATGGGATGTGCCCAACTCTTAAGAGAACAGACAGGAAAGAGAGGCTACTTAAAGAGTGGTGAGGGAAAGGGAATTCAATTCACTTCTGTTTTGTTCAGTTTGGCACAGTTGAGTTCAGGGCAGTTCAGTTTGTGGAGTTCAGAGGCAATGTTTCCAAGCAGACTAATCTGGTTAGAAATGGAGAGAGGCCAGTTCAAATCAGTCAACTTGGAGAAGAGTTTGAGCCAGAATAGTTCAGCTGAACCAGTCAACCAGAATTCAAAAAGAGCTAGAAAGAATGAGTTTATTCAGCAGTAAGTCTCAGAGGATAGAACATTTCATGTCTAGATTAGCAGACAGAGACTGGAAGCTGAAGTCTTCAAGGTTCAAGCTTACAGAAGATCAATTTGTATGGAGGCTAGAAGCTTCCAGGAGTAAGACTAGGAATAAATAGTACAGAGAAAGAAATGTTCTGGGGTCATCCCAAGCCATATATTCATAAAGTTTGGGTACAGCTCTCATCTCATCACTTCATCTGAGGAAATAAAATTGATATTTACATTTACACTAGTCTTAGCTCCCCATCTTATTGTAGGAAAGCTAAGATTATAAATATATACTAGTTCATCTGGTTTTATGTGAGTTCTGAGAATCAAAACTCTGGTCCACATGCTTACAAAGCAAGCACATCACTTCTTGAGCCATCTTCCTAGTTCCACATATCCAAATTTTAAATATACTACTAACTGAAAGGTAGTTTCTATAAAGACTATTCTATCACAAAAAAAATTTACAAATGCTTCAATTTCTATAATAGTTAAGGATTTACTGAAAACAATCATTGACAACCTCAAATTATGTGTTCAGAATTGATCCTTTGACCCTTTCCCTGCTGTAGAGGATGCTCCAGTTACCTTAGAAGACTTCTGAGGTTCCCAGTGGGTCTTCCAGCCTGGAACTAGATCCTGTATATTTTGCATTGCATCATTGCCTTTGATGCATCTAGCAGGACTCTTTGCCTTAATTGGGATTTGGTTGTTCATGTCAGCTTTGAAAAAGCGTGTTGCATTGGCATGAGAAACCATTTTCAAACCTTTGATATCCAATTAGACATCATTGAAATCTGCCCAGACAAACAGTTTCATCAAAGAGAATCCAGGCAGGCCATCAACAAATATTTGACTACTGTGAACCAGGTACTTTTCTAAGCTCCAAAGCAATGAAACTGCAGAGGCAGCCCAGAGCTTGAGAGCTTCCACTTTGAAGAGAGTGACAGCGAACAGATGCATAATTGCAAAGTGATACTGTCTCAGAAGTGCTAGGACAGAAGGGATATTTGGGGTGGTGATGAGGAAGCCATTTATGTGTAAGAGAATAGAAAAGGCTTTCCTGGGGACAGCACATTTGGAACTTTCAAAGTGAGGATAGTCCTCCAAGTAGACCTGACAACACTGAAAGTCATAAAATAACAAGGCATTTGAAAAAGCTTTTGAAGACTAAAATAAATGGGCAAAAAGGCAAAGAATTCATGGTGATCAAATTGCAGATATAAACAGATGTAGGCATGTAGGTCCATGCAGGGTACCACACTGTGGAGGCTGGGTTTCCTTGTGGCTACAGTGTGAAGATGTAGTGCTGAAAATGGTGTGGTCTACTTTATCATGTTACATCTACCCTCCTGCTAACTGCTATTAGGAAGAAGGCATGATGGGAGGACCGTCAAGAGTATGAATAGAAAAAAGCAATAGTTAGTAAACCAATGCCAGGTCCCAGTTGAAGATGCTGACCTTTAGACAAGAATGACATGGGGTTGACATTTGAGTATTTGTGAGACTGTGGGCCCAGCAGAAGTTACTAATGACTAATAATTAGATCTTAAAGGAGAAATGAATGCTTTGGAGTGATATTTTGGTCTGTGTATCTAAAAGGGGAATTAGAACCTTCCTCAGATGAGCAGGGCTGGGGAATCCATTCCATGTGCTGTGTGAAGAATCTGTGTCAGTCATGATGTCTCACATACCTGTTAAGTTCAAAATAGAGATGCTAGATTGGCAGATGGGATCCGTGCGGTGCTGGTATTTAAAACTCTAAGCAAATATAAAACCAAAGTGAGATACAACGGAAAGAGCGTAGTCTAAGACTGAGCCCAAGGTTTGGCCATATTCAACCTTGTGGAAGAGAGAGGAAAAATACCAGGAGAAAACTTTAAAGTTTAGTTTTTAATGGTGTCTTAGTCAGGGTTCTCTAGAGTCACAGAATTTATGGTAGTCTCTATGTAGTAAAGGGATTTATTGATGACTTACAGTTTGTAGTCCAACTCCCAACAATCAACTCCCAACAACAGTCACGGCAGCAGCTGTGAATGGAAGTCCAAGGATCCAGCAATTGCTCAGTCCCACAAGGCAAGCAGGCGAAGCAGAGAGCGCCTTCCTTCTTCCAATGTCCTTATGTAAGTCTCCAGGAAAAAGTGTGGCCCAGGTTAAAGGTGTGTGCCACCACACCTTTAACCCCAGATGACCTTGAGCTCATAGACCTTTCTATGTTAATCCTATGGGATTCGTGGCCACTATTCCTCAAGGTCTCCATGCCAAGATTCAGGTCAGAAACTTGTATCTCTCAGCCTCCAGATTAGGGCCACAGGTGAGCCTTCTAATTCTGGATTGTAGTTCATTTCAGACGTAGTTAAGTTGACAACCAGGAATAGCCACTACAAATGGATTAAGACAGACAAACATCATATTATCACCGAAGCCCACAGGAGAAGTGTTTCAAAGGTGGAAAAATTAACAATTGTGGGCATAAAAACTTGAACAAAATGGAATAACATAAAAATAGAGAATCAACTGATGCGTAAGTCATTTTCAACTTTTTTTAGACAAAGGCTTATTCTGTAGCTTTAGCAGGTCTCAAACTCAATGCACTCCTCCTGCCTCATCCTCCTAAGCACTGGGGTTGCAGGTATGAAGCACTATGCCCTGTGACTATGCACTCACTGATAAGTGTATATTAGCCTAGAAGCTTGGAATACTCAAGATATAATCCACAAACCACAAGAAACTCAAGAAGAAGGAAGATCAAAGTGTGGATACTTCGTTCCTTCTTAAAATGGGGAACAAAATACCTATGGAAGGAGTTGCAGAGACAAACTATGGAGCAGAGACTGAAGGAAGGACAATCCAGAGACTGTTCCACCTGGGGATCCTTCCCATAATTCAATCACCAAACCCAGACACTATTGTGGATGCTGGCAAGTGCTGGCTGACAGGAGCCTGATATAGCTGTCTCCTGAGAGACTCTGACAGTGCCTGACTAATACAGAAGTAGAGGCTCACAGCCATTCATTAGACTGATTACAGGGTCCCCAATGAAGTAGCTAGAGAAAGGACCCAAGGAGCTGAAGGGTTTGCAGCCCCTTAGGACAAACAATAATATGAACTAACTAGTACCCTCAGAGCTCCCAGGGACTAAACCACCAACCAAAGAGTACACATGGTGGAACTCATGGCTCCAGCAGCATATGTATAGCAGAGGATGGCCTAGTCGATCATCAATGGAAGGAGAGGCCCTTGATCCTGTGAAGGTTCTATGCCCCAGTGTAGGGGAATGCCAGGGCCAGGAAGAGGGAAAGCAAGCGTGGATTGGTGAGCAGGGGGAGGGGGGAGGGAACAGGGTTTTTTGTTGTTTGTTTGTTTGTTTGTTTGTTTGTTTTAAACCAGAGGGGAAATCAGGAAAGGAGATATCATTTGAAATGTAAAGAAAATATCTAATATAAAATAAGAAAGACTTAGACCTCAGCAGAACCTCAGTGCACGGAAGGAGTCTGTGATGTGGGAATGGAGGCAAGAGAGCAGGGGTCTGGGAGAGGTGCTCATCAGAGGATCAGACGTCTCTTACACACATGTCCAAACTCTTGGACTTGCAACCTGGACTCATCATCTCCAGACTTCGAATTTGAGAACTGAACAATAATCTTACCCCCAAAATGCAGCTGTGCCATGTGTTAAGGAAGATAGTTAACAGGAATAGGATTATCCACATGAGCATGAAAGAACATACTTCAGGTAGAAGGAATGACATATGTAAAAGCTCTAAGGGGACAGTGATTGACATCTTCTGGAAAATCACCACTTAGTATGGCCAGGTTGTTTCATCTAGGAACACAGGAGGAGGAGAAGTCCTAACAAAGAATAAATGTTAACATGTGTGTGAAAGGTCATTGTATAATCTGAGACAAAATAGGAATTTATCGAGTCGTGAACGTACCTTTATCAATTCTTGCATCCTATCTATGTTCTGAATGTTGCACTAAGGACCTGACATTGAGATGGATGCTCAGAGAAGAAAGGAAAGGGAATTATAGCAAAGCAATTAAGACAATAGACTTGCAACCAAGGATGCTGAGCCTCCTCACAAGCAGCTTCTGGAACAGGGCTTTGTATATAGCTTGAAATCAACAATTTTTCAATGGCTGGATGTGATAGTGCAACCTAGGTCAAGCACCTTCCACTCACACCCTTCAGAATTAAAAGAACACAGGAACAATACTTAAATAAATTATACTAAGAACAAGTGAGATCATATATGACATAGTTACCAAAAATGATAATAATAATTGAATAGACTAAGGAAAACTAGGTGCATAGCAGATGACCAATACATTGACACAGCTATTACAATTCTAGTTGGCACTTATGCCTTCAGGTACTTCATGGAGAAAAAGGTAACTATAAATTCAACTAGGGTCAGATTTTGTTTTCATGTGTGTGTGCATTCGTGCTTTTGTGTGCATGTGTGTGTGTGTGTGTGTGTGTGTGTGTGTGTATGACTTCCTCAGCTAAGAGAGGACTTTCTGGATACCACTTTCCATCTTAGTATGGCTTTAGTTACCTTTTCATGTTGAGTTCCTTTTTATTTAGTCCAGAATTCTCTTTGATATCTGTTGTGATTTACTCTTTGACCTAGGAGCTATCTCAATGTGGATTACTTATTTTCCAACTAGTTTGAGGTTTCCCCACACATCCTTGAAATTAATTTATCATCTAGTTCCATTGTATCAGAAATGTTTGGTCTGACTTGAACCCTCATTAAGTCTGTTGATGTTTTTGTCAACAGGATAAGGCCCATATTGTAAAGAGTTCTACATGTACTCAGGGATATAGATTCTGGGTCAGCAAGATAGTTCAGTGGGTAAAAGGAATTGCCTCACAATTCTGACCAAAGAGCCCACTCTAAAAGGAAAGAACTGACTCCCAAAAGTGGCCTCTAATCAATACGTGCCTGCTGTAACATGAGTACCCATGCTTACACACATATGTCATACATATATACATATATATATATATATATATATATATACATGCACACACAATAATAATAATAAAATTTAAAGTGAGAAGTGGATCAGCATGACAATTTTTCTATGCTCTCTCAGATTTCTTATTTATATTTTTAAGTTTGAAGTATATATATTGCTAGTAACATATAATTTGATCCCATGTTATCCAATTTAGTCATTTTATCTTTGCATTGACAATTAATCATTTAGTGTGATTACTAATGTAGTTTGGTTAGAAATATATCTACTAATGTGCTGTTTTCTGTCTAATCTATTCTTAATCCATTTTTCCTGTCTTTTTTTTCTTGAACTAATTGAATGTTTTGTAATTCAGTTTTATTGGTTACTTAATAATAACTATTTCTTTTATTATCTTAACAAGTGCTTTAAAATCACACACACACACACACACACACACACACACACACACACACACACACTTGTATTTGTAGCTAGCCCGGAACTCACTAGGTAGAACAGGCAGGCCCCAAACTCACTAGAGATCTACTTGTCTCTACCTCCCACATACAAAGACTAAAGGCCACTCTGGGACACGTGCTACCATGGCTAACCCTAGAACATACCTTTGTCAATCATTCTTCAAGTTACATTTCATTTCATCCAGTATAAGGCATTTTCTTCACATCTCTTTGTTCACTATGTCATATTTTCCTTCGAGTGTGTCTCAGTTACCTTTGTATTGCTGTGACAAAACATCATGAACAAGGAAACTTGTAGAAGAAAGCAGTTTCCTTCCAAGGATGAGAGTCTATAACTATCATGGCTAGGCAGATATGGGATGGATCAGATCCTTATATGACAGCTTGTACGATGTTATACATTATAACAGCTGGCAGGCAGACATGGAGATGGTCCCGGAGCTGTGTTCAAATTACAACTGAGAGGCAGAGAGAAAGTCGAATTGAAATAGCCTGGACTTTTAAAATCTCAAAACTCACCCCTAATGACATATCACCTTCAGCAAGGACGCACCTCCTAATTCTTCCCAAATAGTTCCACTAACTTGGGGCCAAGCATTTAAATATGTAAGCGTATGGGGGACCATTTTCATCCAAAACACTACAAAGAGATTTTAGAATGACCAGCTTTCCACTACTTTGTTCAATGCAGATTTTCCTCCTGGTGTGACTTTCTTTTTTACTTCAAGTGTTTCTTTAATATTTCCCGCATTGTGGCATTCTTAGTAGCAACCTCCTGATCTTTCTTTTGCTAGAAAATGTTTTTGGCTTTCTTTTGGAAAAAAATATTAGCCTCGTGTGTAGAATTCTGAGTTGACATAACAAAATATCCCATCCCTGTCCCTTTGAGCTCTTTAAAGATAACCACTCTTGAAACCAACCAATATGCTTATGTTCTTCCTGATATAATGCCCTATATCCCATGTTCTCTCTCTCCCTCCCTCTCGTTCCCCCTCCCCATCACCCCCCACTACCCTATCTTATTCCTTATTCTTCACAGTCCTCCGACATTCTTCTTCTGTCCAGATAGGCAGCTAGTAGGCTCGTCTCACTTACATGACTTTTTAAATACATGGTAAAAAAAAATATTACCGATTCCCACATTCCCTATTGCAATGGTCATGTCAAATCCAGAAGGCAGTGCTTTGCAGCTCTCCCCCCAATCCACAATCTCATATAGTGTCTTTACTCCCTTTTTGGCGATGTTCCCTGGGGCTTGGAAGAAGTGACAGAGATATTTCCATTAGGGGTGCACACTCTTAGCCTTGGTCAAAGAAGCTTCTTTTCACAGAGAGACTCATTGCTGCAGAAGTAAGTGACTGCTGCATTCCGTTCACTTATTTCTGAGGTGATCATTTATCTTTGATCTTAAGCAATGTGAGTATGACCCAGCTTAGTATAGTGTACTTTGTGAGAATTAATTTGGGGTTCATTGAACTTAGATATGTTCTATTCTTCTTATTTTTCATCACAATATATATTTTTAAAAATGGCTGTTGTTGTCAAAGGGCTTTCTCATCTGCTCCCTTTGAAGGACACCAGTTACCATGTGCTCTGTCCCATTTTTTAAAAATTTATTTATTTGTTTATTGTAAGTACACTGTAGCTGTCTTCAGACACACCAAAAGAGGGCATCAGATCTCATTGTAGATGGTTGTGAGCTACCATGTGGCTGCTGAGATTTGAACTCAGGACCTCTGGAAGAGCAGTCAGTGCTCTTAACCGCTGAGCCATCTCACCAGCCCCCATTTCATTTTGAGGTTTAAGTTTGCTAAATTTCTCTCCCGTTCTGAAATATATATATATGAATTTAATCACAGATATTGTTTTATTCGTGTCTTTAAAATTTGAGTTTCTTCCTACTTTTATTTGACTTTTTAACATTTTCATGCTTCTCCTTCCTACTTTTGTTCTTAAGTAATAAAGACTGAACAGGGATTGAACACAGGACATCATATGCTCTACCACAGCCCTCAACTGATCGTTACCTTCTTAAGTGCATGGACTGTAGATACAATAACTGTCAAGTCTCTCTTGCAATTGTATCATGGATGCTCTTTCTAGGCTGTTTTTGCATATCAGTTCTAGATTCTTTATATACCTGGCCATTGCCTTTTTTACACTGTTTTCTTTTGTTTGGCTACTACTAGTTGTACATTTATATTCTTTTAAATATTCTAGAAATTTATTGGGAGATGCTGTTAGATTCTTTCAGAACAATTTGATCTTTTTTACATGTACTTTACAACTTTGTTCTGGGAGACTAATGGAGCCTTTGTCTACTGCTAATTTTATCTTGTCAATAAGACAAAAGTTGTTGGTATATTTTACCTAATGCTTTATCATTTTTCATGCTAGCTAATGATGGAACAAAAATTGAGCCAGTCCATTATGAGCTTCAGCTGTGATTTTTTTTTTTTTTATCATCCTTTGGAGGCGCTCCTCTTTTTCTTTGGAAGTATTCTTCTAGCACGTCTGATTCATAACATGGGATGCATTAATATCCTGTGTAAATCTCCCGGGCATCTTCTAAATAGTTATCCTCCTTTTGCTATCTGACCCATGACATTTCCTTTACTATTGCTATAATGTCAAGGGGTACCCCATTCTCTTCCCTAGGTCCTCTCACTCTGCTCCAATTGGCTATGCAGCTTCTCCATGCTATAAATGGACAGCAATGGAATCTTCTTCACTCGTATTCTGTCAGGGATTAGTGTTTTCACTAGCTAATATCTACTGTCTGACAACTGCCCCACGTATTATGCTTAGTTCTTTGGCTATAAGATAGCAGGGAGTGTCTGTTCCTCCACAGTAACTCTACTACAGATGAGAATTTCATAGTCTTGCACTCCCAATAGACCCTCAGACTATCATCTTCCATGCAGGAAATGACTGTTTAAGGCTTTCTAGCCTTATAGACATATAGACTTATATTATAAGAAATCAACCTGAAAGCTATGGACAAATCAGTCTGAGAGGGAGAGAGGTTGGGGTCACAGTAGTTCATATAGTAGGATCTAAATTGTTTGTTGCATAGTTGATAGAAGAATAAAATAACATGAACAGTTACTAGAACACCTCAGAAGTCAGTGGGAAACCCAAACCCAGATACTGGGAGCT
>JADRCD010202733.1:2439-14112 GCA_019843815.1 Montemys delectorum | reverse complement strand
TACATGTAAATTTCTCCTTTTCCAGCCCCCCCACCAAAACAAGCAAGCAAACAAACAAAAAGAAGAACAAACCCCTGTTGCCTCCCCCTCCCCATGCCTGCCACCCCACCCTCTCCCACTTATTGGCTTGTATCCATTCCTCTGTTGAGGGACATCTGGGTTGTTTCCAGTTTCTGGCTATTATAAATAAGGCTGCTATGAACATGGTGGAGCATGTGTCCTTATTACATGTTGGAGCATCTTCTGGGTATAATATGCCCAGGAGTGGTATGGCTGGGTCCTCTGGTAGAACTATGTCCAATTTCCAGAGGAACTGCCACACTGATTTCCAGAGTGGTTGTACCAGTTTGCAATCCCACCAGCAATGAAGTAGTGTTCCTCTTTCTCCAAAACCTCTCCGGCATGTGCTGTCACCTGAGTCTTTTATCCTAGCCAATCTGACTGGTGTGAGGTGGAATCTCAGAGTTGTTTTGATTTGCATTTCCCTGATGACTAAGGATGTTGAACATTTCTTTAGGTGTTTCTCAACCATTCGGTGTTCATCAGTTGAGAATTATTTGTTTAGCTCTGTACCCCATTTTTAATAGTGTTATTTGGTTCTCTGGAGTATAACTTCTTGAGTTCATTGTATACATTGGATATTAGCCCTCTATCAGATATAGGGTTGGTAAAGATCTTTTCCCAATTTGTTGGTTGCCGTTTTGTCCCATTGACAGTGTCTTTTGCCTTACAGAGCTTTGCAACTTTATGAGGTCCCATTTGTCAATTCTTGATCTTAGATCAGAAACTATTAGCGTTCTCTTCAGGAAATTTTCCCCTGTGCCTATTTGCTAGAGGTTCTTCCCCACTTTCTTTTCTATTAATTTTAATGTATCTAGTTTGATGTGGATGTACCTGATCCACTTGGACTTTACCTTTGTACAAGGAGAAAGGAATGGATTGATTTGCCTTTTTCTACATGTTAACTGCCAGTTGAGTCAACACCATCTGTTGAAAATGCTTTTTTTCCCACTGTATAGTGGAATAGTACTGCCAGCAATGCCTGAACCCTCCTACTCCAAATAATACTCAAGATAATTCTTCACATACGTGCCTAGAAAACAGCATAGTAAAGACATTATTAAATTTTTCAAAGCTGAGGAAAGATGACAAAGCCAATTAGGATACCAGGTATATACGAATACTGAATTAGGCCAATAGCATTAACTAGCCTGTTTTAAAAACTAATTTTATTGAAATGGAAGAACAATCAGGATAGTATAGTGCATCTTATAAAATGTTTGATTGTGTGAAGGTGTAAATCTGACAAAACTTTATAATTGAGATTTTAAGTATTTATTATCATTTTATGTGTATTAGTATTTTGCCTGCAGGTATGTAAATGTACCATCTGAATGCAATGCCCACTGAGAACAGAAGACCAGAAGGATAGCTATGTGCCAACATATCAGTGTGTGTGTGTGTGTGTGTGTGTGTGTGTGTGTGTGTACATATGTTAGTAGGAGGCGATACCTGGCAGCAGGGGGCTTTTCATCTCAAAATATAAGGGGAAGGAGGGATTGGGGGAGGGTTTGTGTGATGGAGTACTAGGAGGAGAGGAAGGGCTGATTTGAGCTATATAGTGAATAAATAAATACATTAAATATAAAAAGGAAACATTAAAAAATGCACACACACAAATTGAAGCATTTTTTTTTTTAATTTGGGGACAAAACTTTTGATTGAAAACTGTAATCATTATAACAAGATAATGAACTCCAGTGTAAAACCTCAGAGTTTGCTTTTGTTAGACTTAATTGGCAGATATTAAAAATATTTTTGTCTACCAATGAGTACACATGGTGGGACTAATGGCTCCAGCAGCATATATATAGCAGAGGATGGCCAAGTCGGTCATCAGTGGGAGGAGAGGCCCTTGGCCCTGTGAAGGTTGTATCTCCAGTGTAGGGGAATGCCAGGGCCATTAAGCAGGAGAGGTGGTGTGGTGAGCAGGCGGCGGGGGGGGGGGGGGAACAGGGGTTTGTTTTTCTTTTTGCTTTATTTATTTATTTATTTATTTTGGAGGGGAACATGAGAAAGGAGATACTATATGATATGTAAATAAAGAAAACATTTGATAAAAATATTTCTGTCTAGACAGCACACAAATTGAAGTGTTCCTTAAAATCACATTTTGATGTAAGGCTGCATCATAAATAGTGCTTACTTGAAATTGGGGAGAATATTAGTCAGTGGCTCATGGAACAAAAAATAAACATGTTTACTTTATGCAAATTATAAAATATTTTCTGAAGTATCCATATACAAAATAAACCTCATAATGCTAAGATAGAAATGTAAATGGGAAATTATAAATATTAAACTTAGATATCATATATTATAAACATTAAAATTAGGTTTTATGTGTTAGCTGTAACAATGAAAGTTAATGATGGAAGACATGGTAAATATCAAGATGTACAAAAATATGCCTCATCCTGTTTGAAAACAAAACAGTGAAAATTCTCTATATCCACAGAAGACACTGTGCAGACAATGTGGAAGAAACTGACACATTACTGAATTTGACAATAATTAATTTTCCCACAAAGGACGTATAAATTTATTTTACAGTAAATAAATAGACAATTTATTATTGTAAATAATAGACAATTTATTATTTTATTATGTTTTATAATAGTTTATGTTGTTGTCTGCATATATTTTGCCATTCTTTTGTGTAAGAACAAACCATAAAGTAAAAAAATGAAAACAGAAAAGAAAGAAAACTTTACATATTAGGAAAAAAACAACTTTTCAAAAAAGTATAGGACTATTCAATAACATAAGCAAATTATATAAAACTTAAATATTCTTCACATTAACAAAACCTATCAAAATTTGGCAGTATGAAACCTTTTTTTGAAATGCTGTTTTTTCAAATAAGTTACAGGAGAGATTTTCTCTGAAATGGAAGTTTACCTACTCACTTTGGTAAAAGCAGTATTTTCAAACAAATTGAAATTGTGAAAACTGTGATTCAAGAATTTTCTTATCACTACTCTGCATGGGGAAATACCCATATCTATTAATGAGAATATTCATATAGGATATCACTCCAGGAAAACAAAGGACATCACAAGGAGTTTGCAAAACATTCACATATGTATTAAAATGGAGATAAATGTAGAAGCTGTCAAAAGTCCCAAATGACAAAGCAACAGAGAAAGTAGGTATACACCCAGATGTCACATATATTAGCAGTAATAATATGAGGTACCTCTTAGACTGACAGTAAATAAATAAAAAAACCTATCATGTTTACCACATTTGTATGGTATTTAACACCTAGATGAGTAAATACTGCTAGTAAGAACATGTGTGTGTGTGTGTGTGTGTGTGTGTGTGTGTTTGTGCATATATGCATCTTTGGATGTAATAGAATAAATACTGCTTATACATATATGTGCGTAAGTATGCATGTGTGCATATTTGCATGCAATAAACTAACAAAATGAGACCTGGATCCACATGTTTTCCGAAAAAAAATCAAAATTATCTGTGTTTTGTAGCTCCAGGAAACTGTTAACAGTGTTCTGTACCTCCTTCATATTACTCAGTTAAATACCCACTGAGTGAAAAAGGACATCCTTGAGTTTATGTTGTATGTCAGGACATGCTCAAATATATGTGAGTTATTTTTTCCACAGTAAACTTTACAAGTTCCATTAGCATTTTATACTATAAATGTATAATCTCTATTTATTAACATTTTCCTAATAAATTTACTGATATGCTATTTTCTTTTTTAAACTACAGTGTTATTTGATTAAACTATAATTATTTGCTACAGTGAGAAGCCTACCATGTTAGCCATCACTAAAAATTCACTGGATATGACTTAGAAGCCATTTGCTTGACATGATGGCAATATGGACGAAAGGTTTTTATACCCAGGATTACTACAGATGTACTTGTGACAGACTATGGGGAAAGTTTACACATGCTTCATGGTATCATTGAGTGTACAAAGTGGAAGTTTCAATGTCACAAACACACATGAGATCTCAGTATCTCACAGGTTAAGTCTGACTCTCCTTTACTGATCTGCACTTGAATTTATGATATTAGATAGGAATGCATTTTCACACTATGATAACAATAAACTCTTGCAAAAACCTACATTCTCATTCTTTTCCATGTTTTTTTTAAACCCCATTCCATCTAACTCACATTATTACTATTTTCTTTTCTACTTTTCCAGCAGCATACTTTTTATTACTTCCTAAAAATATTCACTGTAAAATGTAACATGTGTTTGTGGTAACATCTCCATACATGGACAATAAGGCACCAGTCATGTCTGTCTACTCTGCCATGCTTAGACATTTGTTTTCCCTCAGAACTCTTTCCAGTTTCTGTCTTTTTATTTCCCACCTTCCATTTTCCTTGCCCTTCTCTATGTCTGGTGACCACAATTCCAATCCATACTTATATAACATTGATTGGTGCCTTCCTTAAAAGATAATATGTCTCATTTTCTTTTTCTGTTTGGCTTCCTTCATTCACTTTAAAGTTCTCTCTCCAATTGAATCAGCATTGCTACAACTGAGTGGATTCTGTTCCTTTGTATGGCTGAGTTGTAGTTCTTCTTGATAATCGATCTGTTGTAGTTTTGGACACTTTTGCAAACTTGGTTGCTTATATTTTCACCTCCTGTTAGATTTTTCATTTATCTTGTTTTTAAGAAAGACAGCTATAGGTGAAATAAACATAGAAGGCAAGGTGTTTCTTTAATATGAGAAACACCTTCCCCAACAATGGCATAGAAGTTTTCAGCAACTTTCATCATGTTACATAAGTATCAGGGACTAATAGGACAATACTGTCATAAGATATCAACAACAAATTCAAATAGCAATAGATACATCTGAACAGTAAAATTCAAGAAAAACAAAAGATCATTTAATTAATGATCTTGGGTAGCAAATATCCTAGTAAACAAAGCAGACTAGTCCTTAGTATTGACTTCTCTGATTACAAATCCCTTCCCTACAAATGTAAACTACTCCATATTTTTTAGATGTGAAAATTAAGAAGTGTATACATAGCTTACAGAATTGAGTAAAAATCATTAATTTGTGTACTTTTAGACTATAGTAAATTACCACCAAAAATAAGATCCAGATAAACCTTGGTAAGAGGAAAAAATTTTTAATGGATGTGAAAGACAGTGGGGTACCAAACATACACAGATTTTCTGATGTCACGGAGGAGCTTTGGATACTGGAGCAGCATCTGGAACTGTCACACTGATCAAATTGCCTGCAGAGGTTGCATGACTTTGACACCAGCTCTGTAGTGTTTCTGCCTGGAAAGGCATTAGGCCAACATTTTTGATATTCTGAACTTTAGAATTACAACACCATTTTGATAAAATAGAAAAGGACCCAGATGTACTGCTTCCTAGATAAGGTGTGCCAACATTTTGTGTAAATGCCTAAAACAGATGTTTCATTGCAAGTAGGAGGAGCCCTGCCACTAGCTGTCTGGTAAGTCTCTAACTGACTCTATCTAGTATTGTATGGTACTCTCTCTGGTAGCTGAGAGGATAGAGACACAAGACCATTTGGTGACCTGCAAAGAAATGAAACACAGCAGTAAACAGGGTTAAAATATCTTTGTCATATGCTGACTTTGTCATGATGCATAAGTTAAGTGGACAGGATTTTTAGTAAATATCAGGTGTTTAAAGTATTCAGTATCACAAAGCAATAAGCTGTCTCAGAAAAAAGTTTATA
The DNA here is from genome assembly GCA_019843815.1 of Montemys delectorum. Lineage (NCBI taxonomy): Eukaryota > Metazoa > Chordata > Mammalia > Rodentia > Muridae > Montemys > Montemys delectorum. The sequence goes on along the minus strand of JADRCD010202733.1, from coordinate 8,332 downwards.
CAGGACTCATTCAACACTGAAATTTCCTTTCATTATTCAAAAGGTGAAAAATCTCTACCTGTTTTTGGAGCTATTTTTGTTTTATCATGGTAGGAGTATTGGCTTATTTATTTATTTGTTTGTTTATTATTTATATTTATATATTAGTATTTATATATAATATACATATTTATTATTTTAGCTTTTAAGGATATATCAAACCTTAAAAATTGTACGTTTTATTGAATGCCATCTGGTGTTTTCATCCCTGTGTGTGTGTTGTGATACTAATTCAGATTAATTATCTCTGTCTCACTGAATATTTGTCATTTATGGTAGAAATACTCAAAATGCTTTTCTGCTGGCCTTTTGAAAGAAATAGTTTATTATTGTTGCATCTAGTAATTGTTCCATGCAATGTTCCATCAGAAGTTTTACCTTTGGTGGGGTGTCTATTGCTTAACTTCCCCTACCTCAACCAAAAGTATTCTTACTCCATGAGAAATCACATTTGGTGATGTAACTAACAAAGTAACTGTGGCTTTGCTTTTTGTGACACTAGGGTCCTTGGCTGATCTCAGGGTATCATTGTTGTCTTGGTGACTTTCCTTATCAGCTTTGTGCACAGTCTCTTTGACTGCTGCACCCAGATGTAGAGTCATGAGTAATTTACCAACTTCTCTTCTATTTAACAGAAGCCATGGGCTCTCTTAGAGCATTTGGTAATGATTCATATATCAAGATAATACCTACAGATGCTAAATTTCCAAATATCATCTCTTATTCACAGTGATGTGTTATTACTTAAAATAACTTGTTTTGATTCTGGTTCAATACCTTAAATTTCAAGGTTCTGTCTTGATGTTGTAAAGTGGCATGCCTCAAGTGTTTTTCACAGAACACCCATTCTTGACGTTTATTTAAATATTGAAGGAAACTGGTAACATCCAGTCTTCCTTTGCCAGTCTTTCCCAGTGCAACTTGACTGGTGACAAACAAGTGAGAATTTGGTCATAAACACTGATAAGACCAGCAGCAAGAAACACATAAGTCCTGTGGAGAGGAAAATGAAGACTCAGATCCCACTGTTCTTCTGGAACGTTTAGAAAATGAGTTATCTGTGATGTGGGTCATCAAAGAGAGTATGGTACAAGAAAATCTTGTAGATTAGAGAAATATGACTACAGACATGGAGGTCAGACAGTCCAGCATCAGCACAGACAGTCGTTGGGCAGCACAACAATAGGACATACAGAGAGCAAAGTAAAAGCTGTTCTTAAAGAGAACCTCCATTTTATTATATGAATCTATACTTTTTATATAATCCTCTTATTTCACCATAAATCATTTTTGTAACAATAAGTCAAATTAATGGAAGAATACATTTAAGATGAAATTAAGTCCTACATTTTTATTTTCTGTGGGATTTCTTTGATCAAAGAATTATTTGCTCAAAGATTACTGACTTTTAATTTGCAAGTTAAAAATCAGCTTATAAAAGAAGCATCATATTTACTAAAATTTGGTGGTGAGCTTGGATTCCAAGATACTTAGTTAAGAGTCATTTGGAAAAAGTTTATTTTTCCTGTGCTTTGAAGCATGACTTCATCAGGTACATCATTTTTTTCAAATTATTTTAGTCCACTTTAGCTTTCAGTACTTTTAAGAAAAATCTTGCTGGAACTTATTTTATATGTAGTATTAATAGAAAAATAAAATAATTTCACAGATATCAAATTATGCATCATTTTCTGTTGAGCCTTTAGATGAATCAGATAAAAAATAAATCAATTTTCAGGTTTCCATCAGTGACAGTTACCATTTCTACATCTGCAAGAGCATTTTTGAATATTATTCTTTATCAAATCTCCACTCAAACAAAGATTTATATGAACATCTTTATAAATATTTTATTTTTGACAACTAGATGTTAAAAGTTGATAATAAAATAGTTCAAGGAAACAGTGCTTTGGTGAGATATCATAGATCACATTGCAATAAGAACCCAATCTATGAGGGGATGTGAATGCTGCATTTAATATGACATCATTGTTCTAAATTCACAGGGGATGGCAGTGTGTTAAATTCACAGAGGATGAATATGGAGAGAAATACATGCACAATTAAGGCACAGGGTACAGAATACCATGATCGCAAGGACTACTGAGTTCTGTCTCTCAGAGGTTGTACAACTTGGGTTTTTTTTTTTTTTTTTTTTGAGAAAATTGTTTTACAGAATTAAAGCTCAAAGTTTAGGCTGTGGTAGTTGTCCACTGAACACCATGAATCTACCTGTGCATTCTAGGGATTAAATACAGGTCAGCAACATTGTTCTGAACTACTTTCTCCTGAATTACTCAACAACAACAACAAACTATTAACTTATCCTTTTTATTTTAAAAAATCCTTTATACAGTCCTTCCTCAGTTGGATATTTTTTCTTCTATATCCTTAACTGGAAAATCTTTTAACTGTGTTCTTTCTAAATAACACATAGACTTACAATTAAATCTTGATTTTCATTGATTTTTGCAGAGTTTCTGCTTCACAACACTCCTTAATGTTTTTATCCATACATTCTGCAATTGCTTTAGCTCACCATAAAGGCAAAAAGTGATTACACTCCTTGCATGGGCAATTCCTTTTCCCACTTCCGTGATTCTGTTATCAGTGAAATTTCTCTGACTCTTCTTCTTTTTGTTTGTCTGCATGTGTGTTAAACTACACTGAGAACACAATATCTTGCATCTTAAATAGAGTCCATCTCTCCATTTTCAATTCCACCTCAAAAGCTAGGGTTATCTATGTCTTTCTTGAATTTCTGTACAAATGATCTAGTATTATATTTCAAGTTATATCTCTCTTAGATACATCTCTGTAAGATGCAATTGTAATGACAGTAGAATTAACATGTTAACTTATTGTTTTCTTATTTGTGATAATGGCAGAAAGATGAGTGCTTGAATGTTTTTGTGTCCTGGCAACACTGCACAAGGAGGATGGGCTACAATTTGCTTGTCATCGCACCATGCCATAAATACTTCAGTTGTTTACAAAGCTTGGTGCCATAAAATAAATCTGTTATATTTTTCATTGAATTTTTTGTATGGACAGAGTTACTGTTCACTTGAGAAAATGCCCAAGAATGGGATGGTCAGACACGCAATAATAATAATACAATTTATTCTCTTATTACACTCTTTTTACACTTATTCCTGTACTAGAATATCTTAGTTGCTCTGAAAAATTACAATGCCTTATATATATGTTTGAAACCCTCAAAGAACAAATTTAAGTAGTAAGAAATGTGAAAACTGCTAACAGAGTTTACGTATTTGAGACTATCTGAAAATTCTTATTCACAAATAGGAATAACAGTTCCCTCTGACCCCTTTTCCCACTTTTGAGTTAAATAAATGCAAAAAAGAAATATCTTCCTGAATTTAAAAAGATGGTTTTGATTTGAAAATGACCTAATTGCTTTGCATCTTTAGTCTCATTATATATTTTATCTTAATTAGAACATAGGGCTTTCTGAGTTATTTTATATAGATTCTCACACACAAAGACTTGGTGACATCTCCTAATAACTTAATGACTAGATATTTAGATATGTTCACTTGTACTCCATATATTCAACAGTAAAATGCTACAGCAAACATTCACATTTAAAATATCAAACCTGTGTTCTTTGATGGTTTTAAACATGTAAGTTGAAAATATTAAAAAATGAATATAACTTTTATGAGATATTTATATTTAATGAATTTTTAGTGTTACATATTATATTGTGTTTACTTCATTTCCATGCCCTCTGACTTCTCCCTACTCCTCCAGTTTCCCTCCAAACACTCCCAATTTCACGCTTATTCTCTGATTTATTATTGTTATCTACATACAAACACACTCACACACACACACACACACACACACACATACACAAACACACACACACACAGAAAAAGAGAGTCTACACAATTCATTTTAGTTTTACCCATATGTGTTTAGGACTGACCACTTAGGATTAATAACTCATCAGGGAGCTCATCTCTGGGAAAAAAAAATTCATTCTCTCCCAACTCTCTCTCCATCTCTGTTTGTGTTTCTAAGTTTCCATCTGTCTTTTGGTCTGTCTGTCTTTCTTTCCCTCTCTCATTTATTTATCTCTCTATCTCTGTCTGTCTCTCTCTCTCACACACACACATACAAATCCTGAAACACATTACTTTTTATAAATTTGAAATTAGTGTCGAATCAAAATTAATTTTTTACATGGAAAATAAATTGGGATATGTGAGCAATTCAACTTTGAGTCATTAGGACTGTGATCAGATCATGATACATTGGGAATGTTTATTCAATTCAATTGTGAAATACTAGGAGTACACGGCCAAATCAGTTTTTTTTCTTTATTTGTCATTCTTAACTTGTTAGTAAATAAGAGTAAAAAAATATTTCTTGTGAAAATATTAAGTCCTTAAGAATCAAATTTGCTTTAAGTCAATTATTAAATTTATTTGGAATTCTCTTAGGTAAGATTAATAATAAGGTAGAACTTATGGAGTATAGGTAATATTTGAATTATATAAGAAATGCCTTTGTGTGTGAAAGGGTTTTCATTGTAGTCATCTGTCTGCACTTGCAGAGCCTTGTTAAAATTTTCAAAACAAAACAAAACAAAAAAATGGAGATAGAGTTGATGCTTTCAACTGAACCACAAAGAGGTTCTTATTTTCTTTATTAGATGAATAGCAGCTGTTATAGAACACCCTGTAGAATGTCAATGCCTACATAATATAGGAACAATCAGATTTAGCAAAATGGTCCTCAAAGGAGATGACTAACAGGTGGTATACCTGGGAGTATGTTAAAAACCACACTGTTTTTAGCCCAGCCAATGTTTAATGACTAAAGAATTCTGGAAATGAGCCCAGAAATTGCTGGGGGTTTCAGTACTTTGTTTTAAATAAACTCTTCAGAGGATTCTGATGAATGTTCAAGGTGGAGAGGCTAAATGCATGGCAAAACTTGTGAGCCAATTCACAAAGGTTACACTTACTCCTAATGGTCCATTCTCTAAAGGATGACTCTGAATTGTGTATAATTGTGTATAATCAAAGGAAAATAAAGCAGGTCAGGTCTGAGGCTTGTACTTGAAATAACTGCAGAACATTTTAGTGAGATCCCTTAAAAACAATGGCTGGAATGTAAATAGCTAAAATAATCAAAGACAAACACCCCCAAACCAAAAAACATTATCCCCGAGAAAAGTAGATATGTATGGCCACAGGATAAATGAGAGGATGTTATATTCATATATTTTCATCTGTGTCAATCAGCATATGGAAATATCAGATAATTAGGGAAGTCCCTAATCATATAGCCTAGAGGGAACACTATGCCATGACTATCACCTAACTTATTTCTGACAAGCTCTAATATTATTTTCCCATTCAGACAGCAATGACAAAATACACTAAATAAGATCACCTATAAACCACAGAAATTATTCTCAGACAGCTCTGAAGGCTTTCAGAGTCAAGATAATTACATTTACTTATTATTGTTCTATTGTTATGAAGAAACATCATGACCAAGGCAATTCTTATAAAATAAAGCATTTAATTGTGGGCTAGCTTACAGTTTCAGAGTGTTAGTCCATTTTATTTTGATAGTGAGCCCGGTGGTATGCAGACTTGCAAGGTGCTAGAGAAAGAGTGGAGACCTTTAAATCCTGATCCACATTCAGCAGGCAGAGAGAGGGCAGAAAAGAGAGGAAAAAGGAGAGAGATACATACAATGATAGGTATATAGATAGATGATAATTGGGTAGGTAGATAGACAGATAGATAGATAGATAAATAGAAAGAAAGAAAGAAAGAAAGAAAGAAAGAAAGAAAGAAAGAAAGAAAGA
>JADRCD010202732.1:0-11513 GCA_019843815.1 Montemys delectorum | reverse complement strand
AGAGAGAGAGAGAGAGAGAGAGAGAGAGAGAGAGAGAGAGAGAGAGAGAATTCGTAAATACATGTAAATGTAATTCATTTAGAAAATATCCTGTATTTTCAATGAACTTCATCCTATGACCCCTCCTGGAATGCTGCCTGCCCTGTATCTCTTCTCTTTTATGCACACTGGATAGTTCTTATGCAACACAAACTGTACAAAGTCATAAGCCAGAAGCCTGGCATTTCCTGGCATATTAGTTATTCTTCTTGTGGCTGCCATCAAACACATGACACAGGGCACCTTAGCTTTTGGTTTAAGAAGGGGTGCACTGAATCGTGGGGCTCTGGAAGGGCACAGCAGCAGGACCGTAAAGTTGTTCCTGCCCAAGCTGCATCCATCATCAGAAAGCAGAAAGAAATCAATGCTGGTACTCAGCTCACTTTCAGCTCTTTAGTCACTCTGGGACTCTACTGTATGGGGGATAGTGCCACCCACACTCTAGGTGGGTCTCCCCTGCTCAGTTGAACCTTCCTAGAAACAGCTCAATACACATCCCCGGAGGTGTGTTTCCACGTTGATCCTAAATCCCATAAAGTTGACAATGAAAGTTAATCATTCTGCTGGACCAGGAAAATAGAGTTGCCACTTCCCCCAATGTTTTAATTGTTGTCCATTCATTCTTTTTAAATGAACGCTTGTGATTTTGCCAATTTTATGACTTTGAATAAGGCCAAATTAAATCATCTTGAATTACTGTAAAGAAAAATATTGTGGAAACTAGCACAGATGGTACATGAAGATTAAGAAAGGGATGTATAGATAAGTTGAGCTGAGGGAATAGTGACCTAAAAGGTCATTCTTCATCAGAGGCTGAGGTTTAAATTTAAAAAAAAAAAAAAAAAAAAAAAAAAAAAAAGTATACTTCTCAAAAAAAAAATTGGAGGAAAATTAAGATCCCAAGAAAGACCTAATTATTTCTAATTTTCATTTTTTCCCTTAGTTCACAGACCATATTTCTCAAAAAGGCTGAAGGTAATACCACACTAGAACTTTCCTTAGATATACAGCAGGACCTGAAGCAAGCAACCTATTAAAGACACAAGGGTCTACCAAGGAGCTGGCATACACACCAGGCTAGCTCCAAAAATGGTGTGGGCTGCTTCTCATGGCTAAGCAAAATGGAGTGAGGCTGGCCAACAGGTAAGGGTTTCTCACACACATGACAAATAGTGCAAATACGATAGGCAGAAACAAACAATGGGCTGGGAACTCACCAGCCACCCCTAGGTCCCGAGCTGCTTGATTCGCTTGCTCTCCTGCTCTGTCCTTCCACCTGCCCTTCCTTTATCCCCTCTTCCCCCGTGTCTTACCTGCTGAACTGCTATATAACTGTATAAGAATCTATTTTTCCATCCTCTGCTACATGTGCAGTTGGAGCCATGAGTCCCTCCATGTGTACTCTTTGGTTGGTGGTTGAGTCCCTGGGAGCTCTGAGGGTACTAGTTAGTCCGTATTATTGTTCCTCCTAAGGGGCTGCAGACCCTTCAGCTCCTTGAGTCCTTTCTCTAGCGCCTTCATTGGGGACCCTGTACTCAGTTCAATGGATGGCTGTGAGCCTCTAGTTCTGTATTAGTCAGGTACTGCCAAAGCCTCTCAGGAGACAGCTATCTCAGGCTCCTGTCAACCAGCACTTGCTGACATCCACATTAGTGTCTGGGTTTAATGATTGACTATGGAAAGGGTTCCCAGGTGGGGCAGTCTCTGGATTGTCCTCCTTCGGTCTCTGCTCCATAGTTTGTCCCTGCAACTCCTTAGATGGGTATTTTGTTCACCCTTCTAAAAAGGAACAAAGTTTCCACACTTTGGTCTTCCTTCTTCTTGAGTTTCTTGTGGTTTGTGGGTTAATGGGAGGAGAGGCCCTTGGTCCTGTGAAGCTCTATGCCCCAGTGTAGGGGAATACCAGGGCCAGGAAGTGGGAGAGGGTAGGTTAGTGAGCAGGGGGAGGAAATAGGGTTTGTTTTTTGTTTTTGTTTTTGCTTTTGATATTTTTTTGGAGAGGTAACCAGGAGAGGAGATATCATTTAAAATGTAAATAAAGAAAATATCTAATATAAATAAATAAATCTATTTCTCACTATTCAGCCTCTTTTTTTATACAACATTTTTGTTTTTCTGAGTTTTAGACATGAATGGGTGAAACTTTATATGTCTGACTCCCTAAGAAGCTTAGGTTACAAATGGTTATAAACTGGGTTTCGGGCTGGTCAGCGGGTAAGAGCACTGACTGCTCTTCCGAAGGTCCTGAGTTCGGATCCCAGCAACCACATGATGGCTCACAACCACCTGTAATGAGATCAGACGACCTCTTCTGGTGCGTCTGAAGACAGCTGCAGTAAATTGCAGGGCCGGAGAGAGCGGGCCCAAGCGAGCGGGCCAGAGCCAGTGGGCCGGAGCCAGCGAGCCCGGAGCAAGCGGGGTGGAGCGAGCGGGGTGGAGCGAGCGGGTCCCGCAGAGGTCCTGAGTTCAACAGCAGCCACACACATGATGGCTCACGGCCATCTGTACAGCTACAGTATACTCATACACATAAAATAAATAAAATAAATCTTTAAGCTGGGTTTCCCTCTCATGTAGCCCTGAGATGGGTGTCTCTTCCCTGCTAATTAAAATAGGGCTGGAGCAGTGGGATCCTGTGGAAAGAAAAGGTAAAGATCCTAAGAAGCATGGTGGTAGAAAAGGATGACCCTGGAGTTAGAGAGTCTGAGAAGCTCTGTACTTGATGCTCTTTGCCCTCTCCTGAGCTCAGGCCAATCCTGGAAGCAACACAGAGAAAGCTGAAGCAATCCAATAGAGGACAAAGTCAATCCTCCTTTGAATGTCCCTTTCTACCTCTTTTTATATAAACCACACCTCTTAGGGTAAATATCAGAATGGATGAAATTTCCCATCACATCGCTGGGCCTACAGGTCCTTACAGAGCAGGCAATGAAATGAGATGGTTGCCAGGATCCCCAGCCCCTTCAACCACAAAGTCATTCCGTAACTCAGCTAAGGAAAACACCATTTTTGAAACCTTGAAAAGCCGTGAGAATATGGTAAATCAAGGACGAAGCAGTAGGGATGGTAAATGGTTCTTCAGCCTTACCATCCCTCAGAGGCTCATCAGGCCACACGCAGCCCTCCGGGGGAACTCATCACCCTGGGGGAGTCGACCCCCACTCTCCTTATCTCCCACCCCGGACAAGCAGAGGAATAGGTTGAGTCAGGAGACACATAGAACAGACTGGCTGGATCGCTGTCCCTCCAGAGTTTTACATAAACTGCCAGAGAATAAGACGGCTGCTCGGGCAAGAGGAAAAGGAGTCTGCATATTTATTTCGGGAAGAGCCGACAACATTCCAAGGTAGTTTCTGTAAAAGAGACTCATTTGTTTCCTATCCAAAGGGATCACACACTTCAGTTGATACCTTGTGATGTCCCAGAAGCAGGACTTCCTTAGTGTGCCCCTCAGGAGAGCATACTGAGCCAAAGTACACTGAACCTACTTGGCTTTCCATGAGGCTGAGGAGTCTCATCACCGGGCATGAATTTGTTTGGCAGCTTCCCAGACAAAGTTTGTGCATTCATTTTTTTTTTCACTGTTACAACAATGGGGCATTGGAGGAAGGGCCCCAGAGCGATGGTTAACCTGGATGAGACTACTCGAGAGCATCAGATGTGGATGGGTCATAGGGGTCCTCTAGGAAAGTAGTTCTAGAATTTCTTAGAATCATACCCATGGACTAATACTCAAGAATCAGCCTCATTCTGCCAGGGCCCGACTAATACAGAAGTGGATGCTCACAGCCATCCATTGGACTGAACACAGGGTCCCCAATGGAAGAGCTAGAGAAAGGACCCAAGGAGCTGAAGGGTTTATAGTCCCTTAGGACGAACAACAATATGAACTAACTAGTACCCTCAGAGCTCCCAGGGACTCAACCACCAACCAAAGAGTACACATGGAGGGACTCATGGCTCCAGATGCATATGTAGCAGAGGACGGCCTTGTTGGTCATCAATGGGAGGAGAGGCCCTTGGTCCTGTGAAGGTTCTATGCCCCAGTATAGGGGAATACCAAGACCAGGAAGTGGGAGAGGATGGGTTGGTGAACAGGGGGAAAGGGGAGGGAATAGGCTTTTTTTTTCCCCAGAGGGGAAACTGGGAAAGAGGATATCATTTGAAATGTAAATAAAGAAAATATCTAGCCGGGCGGGCGGTGGTGACCTACACCTTTAAGCCCAGCACTTGGAAGGCAGAGGCAGGCAGATTTCTGAGTTTGAGGCCAGCCTGGTCTACAAAGTGAGTTCCAGGATAGCCAGGGCTACCAGAGAAACCCTGTCTCGAAAAACCAAAAAAAAAAAAGAAAGAAAGAAAGAAAAAGAAAAAATCTAATAAAAGAAATAAATTTAAAAAGAATCAGCCTCATGCTTGCTAGAGAATGGGGTGGGCACAGGTATGGAGAGGGGATGCGCTTCATCACAAGAAATGAAGAAAAGGCAAAAGAAGAATGACTGGAAAGAATTAGTGTGCATGAGAACACATGAAAGCAGGTCCCATCCCAGTTAACATTCTGAAAGATAAGTGCATATAGCCCCCCAGAGATGAAGCAGGCACTGTGTAGGCTTTGTGCCATGCATTAGAACTTTGACTGTAGAGGAGTATTGGAGGAGTCTGCCTTTAGCTCTCATGACTCACTGTTCCTAGTTTCCATACCTTTCCATCTTCTCTTGGTTAGTCAAGTCCAAATTGTTGAGTGAGGACCAATACTCCTCAAGGTCCTACACATTCTCCATCCCAGTGCCTTGTATCACAAGGAACCATGATGGAAAAGGCGAATGGGATGCACCTCCCTTGGCCAGGTGCCTGTTTGGGGTGCCGTAAAGTCTGAAATGACTCATTAGTTTGTTTATGTCCTTTGTCAAAAAATAAAAATTACATCATCTCCTAGTCTCAAAATTATATTCATCTGTCAGGCTGCAATTTAAGCCTCACTTCCTTCCCTGACGGGCTTCTTCACGTTAGAGGCACAGCTATCTTAGCATCCCACCCAGGGAGAAGGGAACAGTCCTCTCATGTCACTTATTGCACACAGAAGAACCTCTGCACACGAGGCTCTGAAAGAGGAAAGGCACTGAATGACAATGTGCGTAACGTGCTATGACATTAGAAAGGTTTAGAGAACAGTATGACATCAGCCATGTCCCACTGGCACATATCTAGATCCTTCATTATAGACGAGTCCTTAAGACCAAGGGTTCTAAAGCTGAATTCAGATCTCAACTCTGCCACTTAGCGCGAGCCTTGAGTGAGACAGTTAATCACTCTGGCCTCTGTGGTGGCATGACAATGGTATTTCTTCCTCATCAGCCTGTTGAGAGGATGACAGGGGTTAATGTCCACAAAGCTCTCCCAACAGTGCCCGACAAACAGTAAACATTCTGTAAGCGGCAGCTATTATATCTGGAAAGAATCATAGTGCTAAATAAAAACTGAACATTCTTCAATTAGCGTGATACAAGTCATACTCATTCAAGTCCAGAGAAACCCCCAAAGGGGAGTGTTATTTGCCACTCTCCTGTTGCCTGGACAAGGCTTGGGTGGCATCTAGAAGAACGGGACATAGCAAAAGCAATCCTGGCAGTAGACTCAGTGCTTGGCAGAGGCAATGGTGCCCACCAGAAGCAACAGTTATCAGAGGGTGGTATCTGAGGCCCCCAGATATCATATCACAATATCATATCAGATATCATAAGGCATGCAAGGTATCTTCAGGATGCTGACATGATGGTAGAAGAAACAGAGGAGTCTAGGGAATTGGATGACACCCTGCAGACAAGGCAATGGTGTCAGCAAAGGCAGTGACAAATAGAGGTCAGAGGTCAGTGCATGGTGGACAGTGACAAATAGAGGTCAGAGGTCAGTGCATGGTGGGCAGCACAGGTAAGCATCAACCTAACTCAGGCCCATGGGAAACATTTCCTGGGTCAGCAGCAATATGTAGAAGATGGGCTTTGCCAGCACGAAGGGTCCTCTGTGAGGGCAGTATGACAATACCCTCAAACTATCACTTGGGACCTCAGTCACAAGGAAGGAATGTTGAGAAATCATTAAAAGTATACCGTTTGGATTCGGGGCCTTGTGTTCTATTCACGTGAGCGGTGTACTGAGTATCCATGCCACTGACTCTGCTCTGGCTGCTAGAAATACCTGAAAGAGGGCTGGCGAGATGGCTCAGCGGGTAAGAGCATTGACTGCTCTTCTGAAGGCCCTGAGTTTGGATCCCAGCAACCACAAGGTGGCTCACAACCACCTGTAATGAGATCGGACGCCCTCTTCTGGTGTGTCTGAAGAAAGCTGCAGTATATTATGCTGGAGCGAGCGGGCCGGAGCGAGCGGGGGCGGAGCGAGTGGGCCCAGAGAGAGTGGGGCTAGCAGAGGTCCTGAGAGCAACAACAATCACACACATGATAGCTCACAGCCCTCTGTACAGCTACAGTGTACTCATACACATAAAAATAAAATAAAAATAAATCTTAAAAAAAAAAAAAAAAGAAAGAAAGAAAGAAAGAAATACCTGAATGTAGAGAGCCACACCAGAGCCGGCAGCCTCCATTACAAGATGGCGCAGGCATCCGGTTTCTTCTCCCCGTAACACGTAGTCTGTGCATGTGCCTAGGGCCAGAGCGCGCCAAGTCTCAGCCCATCTGCACATGTGCTAGGGCCAGAGCGCACCAAGTCACAGCCTATCCCGAGGCGTCTCATGAGGTAATGAGCAAACAGCCAATCAGAGATGAACACGCCGCTCCAGGGTGTATATAAACAGTGCATTTTCCAGGGCTCGCCCTCTCCTCGCCACATGGTAATAAAGGTTTGCTGCAGAAGGATCCTGTGTGTGTCCATGTGTTCCTGCCGGCGGGAAAATAGCACGGGCCACACCTGAAAGAGCAGGAGATTCTTCCTCACACCATGTACGGCATCAACCTAACCGGGGCACAGACCACGAATAAGTGAGCAAATGAGTTAATGAGCTTTGCTGCTGCCAGAGAGTTGGGAAGGCACAGGAGCTGATGACTAGCAATGCAATAGAATGAGACAACTTAGACATCACAGGGCAAATGTCAGGACAAAGTCGGGATGAATTGGAGATGGTGCAGGACCCTGAGGTGGCAAAGGCTCGTCAGACAGGAGGAACCAACGGGAGACTGGTAAATCTAAAGAAGGAGTCAACAAATCATGGTGTGTAGACCCAGGCAGCCTGCTACCTTTATAAATGAGGTTCTGTCGGAGTCCAACCTCACTCATGCCATTCATTTGTTCATTTAGTGTCTACGGCTGCTTTTGTAGCATGGTAGCAGAGCCGCCTGTGCTGGAGACATAGATGTGACTCAGGCAGGAGAGTGACTGCTGTGCAAGCATTAGGACCTGAGATCAGTCCCAGAAATCACGTGAAAACGGTCGGGCATGCTTGTAATCTCAGCGTTTGGGGATGGGCTGCTGTGAAAGGGAAAGCAAGCGGAAGCCCCAGGACCTACTTGGTGAGTTCCAGGCCAAATGAAAGATCTTTGTGGAGTGATGGAGAGGAGACAGCACCCAAAGAACAACTAAGTTTGTTGCCAAAGACCAACTTTGGAAAACTCACACGTGTACACACACACATATACACACACACAGAGAGAATGGATGAAACAAAAGGCAGTCTAATAACTTCAGACTGACAAATATGCATGCATGCATACATATATACATGCATACATGCAGACATACAGACAGACATATATTCACACATAGAATGGTTAGAGCAAAGCTCCAACAGCCAGACTCTAAGTATTCCACACATACATATATATATATAAATACACACAATTGGTGGATGGAGCAAGCTCCAACACACACAGAGACAAACTTTACATATATACATACATACACATAGTTGATGGATGCCCCAACCCTCATACTTTATTCTTTCTTCCATTGCTTATATATCCCAGGAAAATCTTTCAAGCAATATACACTTACAATGCAATTACATTTCAGTTTTCTTCTGGTGAATGATTATGAAAAACAGTGTGTTGCCCAATACCTTTAAAAGAAATAACACTACATAGTACAGATAAAGAACACAAATTATTCCAGAAACCCACGTACATTCGTAGCTAAGCAACTTGTCATAGATTAGCAAAGGGAAGCAAGCAAGCAGGGTGATTTTCTCAGCTAGATTCTCTTACTGGTAGGCAGCAAATTGAGGTTACGAAGAAAAGAGTAATTATTTTATTATTTATCTTTTAAAGTCATCTTGTAAGAATCTTAAAAGAATCACAAATCTAAACTCTTTTATAAACAGTCATATTTACCTTAAATCCTCAAAATTCGCAACTACTCATCAGCAGTTCGTAATAAATTGTATCAGGAAGCTGAGGGCAAAAAAATGGGTATAAGAAATCAATTATCACCAGTCCAGCCTCAGGGAGAGTCACGTCAGCCAGGGCTGCCATTGTTCTCGTTCCCTGACCATAAAGAGTCCCTAGCTTAACTAATAAGAGTCTGCCTTTCTGAACTTCAGATTGCTTCCTAAGGTATTTTTACATCAGAGCAAGTAGTAAAAACATCTCAATCTAGCTTCACTAACAATTTTATTTTTCCAAATATTTTCTAAGAGTGGTGGTCATTGCTGACAATCCACTTCTCTAAGTTCTTCTCTAGGGTGGTGATTGAATCATTAATCTACTGCAGCAGCAATGCCTGAAAGAAATCCACCATTAGTACTGTGAGTGCCAGAGATACTGCCCAGTGAGGGACCAGAAGCCCCCTTAGAGTTTTCATATAACTCTTAGATTAAGAGGGATATGAAGACAGCAACCAGAGCAGAGCTCCCTAACATCAAGAAGTCCTTAGGACACATAGTCCTCAGGGCCGTGCCACACCGAGGCCCGCGGGCTTCTAAAGCTATTTGTTGTTCCTCCTGCATGGCCCTCGGCAATTTGTCCTCTGATTTTCACCTGTATGTACATGCACACATGCATGTACACGCATACACTAAAGACTGTATGGCTACAAAGCCAAAATAATTTTCCATCAGATCCTTGTAAGAAAAAGTGTGCCGAGGACAGGTGGCAATATGGCCGGGGGCGGAGGGGGTTAGGGGGTGAAGAAGGTGCTAAGTTCTGCGGGGCCTTTTAAGCCATGGAAAAGAACATAGATCCATAGGTTGTATTCTACATGGAATGGCAACCCCATTCAAAGCAGGAGAGATCCATGGTCTGACTTCTGTTCTTTGAGAGCACTATGGGAACTATGAGGAAAGTGGCGGCTGGGGAGCCCGTCAGGCAGTGAGAGGCAAAGGCCAGGAATGAGAGCAGTGTAGCTAGAAGTGAAGATACGCTATTGCAGGTATTGAACAAACTGGGGAGCCCTATGCTCTCAAGCAAGTTTTTCAAACTCTCTCAGCCTCATTTCTTGCCAGGATAACCTATGTGGTATACTGTTGGGTAAGGCACATTACAAAGCACTGCTGAAGGAAGCTGAGGAAATGTTCCATAGATGTGGGTCTTGGTTACTGTTGTTGTGTGGATGTCCAATGAGGCCTGAAGAAACCAGATCCCCCCGCCCCCTGCATGGGACTCACTGAGGTTCTACTCTGGTGAGTTGTGCCCGGTCTCTGGAGGCAGGGATGCTCAACTCACCTAATCCATCTTTATATCACAAGAACTGTGCCTGGCACCTGGTAGATGTTTAATAAATGTTTATTGATTAAACTATTAAGTTTTTTTTAAAGAAAAAGATGAGTATAATTCAATCTGTCAAATTTTTTTTCACCAGAAATATTTGCTTTTGTGATAAATGAAACAGTTTTATGGCTTAGAACCACTGTGAATGTTCGGAGGTAGCTGTCTTAAAGAAAGTCAGTACCTGGTATCTTCCCTGTGTGAAAGAAAATGCAGGTGATAATACTATCCAGAAAGCCACTTCACAAAATATGTCAATGGTGACAAGGACATCTTGACTTTGAACTCCAAAACTGCCATGAATGATAAAGTCCATCACCCTAAATATGTCTGCACTTCAAAGACCTTTGCTCCACTGTGGCCCCAACAAGCATCAAACACCAGCTTTCTAATGGTCAGCTGTTTTGCAGGCTTTTATTTCAAACCAAGTTGGACATTTGATCCCATACCTACCCATCTGAATGGTTGTCTATATTCCATGGTTAATCTCCTTCCATTCACTGATTCACTATTCTACCTATAAAAACCAATAGGATTTGTATTGAAGTCAAAGTGGAAAGTACAGACAGGCATGGCAGAGCACACCTGTCATCCAAGAATTTGGTGGGTTAAGAACCAAGGGTTGGGTATTTAAGGCATTCTTTGACCACATAATGAGTTTCAAGGTCGCTCTGGCCTACTTGAGATCCCACATCAAATAAAAAAAAAAATCCAATCAAGATTTCAGAACAATTTCAGGTCAATTTTGTTAATTTTTGGCACTTCCAACTGTCCCAGGACTGACCTCCCACACGCTCATGTGTTTAAACACTTGGCTCCCAGCTGGTGATCACACTTTGAGGGTTGTGGAACCTTTAAGAAATGTGCCCTTCCCAGCTGAAGTCAGCTACTAGGGGCAAGCTTTGAAGGCAGTTGCCACCTCTAGTTCTAATCCTAGTTTGTTGCTTCCCGCTTTAACAAGACCTGAAGAAGTTCAGAGCACACCAGCCACCACGAAGGCACCAACATGGTGGGATTTATTCCAGGGAAGTGAGAAGTGAAGTAAAATAAACTAAACGTCCTCCCCTGAGATGCTCCTCTCGGGTACATTGTCACAGTCATAAGAGAAGAAATTAGTACTGTTCTCCGGAAAGACTAGAAATCTGTTGTCATTAAATTTCTCTCAAGAGATAATTTCTCCTGAACCTTCAAAATGAATGTTCCCCAGCAGGTCAAGAGAAAGGAGCTGTGAGAAAGTGGAGCATCTTTGAGAGCAGAGGATGAACGGTACTCTACAGAGACCCTACGCAGCCGGCCCACTGAAATGAAGAGAAAAATTATTTTATTGAGTTAGGTATTGTGTACAATAGCCGTAAGGAATAAGATGTGAGCAAAATGATGTCGCAAATAAAGTCATGAGCTGATTTGTTTCCTTCTTTTCTTTCTTTCTTTCTTCCTTCCTTCCTTCCTCGCTTTTTCTTTCTTTCTTTCTTTTTGAGACGACCTGACTCTATAACTCACATAGATTTTGAACCTGAGGGATGATGGTCCCCCTGCCTCAGCTTCCCAAGTGCTTGGGTTATAGATATGAGCTATCACACCTAATTTTTAAGTAGATAGGTTGATAAATTTTGTTATCAAAAATGTTACCTTCTACCAGGCAGTGGTGGCATACGCCTTTAATCCAGCATTGGGGAGGCAGAGACATCAGCCTGGTCTACAGAGTGAGTTCCAGGACAGCCAGGGCTATACAGAGAAACCCTGTCTTGAAAAAGAAAGAAAGAAAGA
>JADRCD010202731.1:0-23845 GCA_019843815.1 Montemys delectorum | reverse complement strand
TCATGACCCTCAGGTTGAGAACCACTGGTCTGGACAATTCTTTTGGTGCAGCTTCATGGACAATTTTAATGGAAATGGGAGCAATTCCCAGGTCTTTCCTCCAAATTTGCTAGCAAAGCCCATCTGCTTCCAGACTTAGAGCATTAGTTGAGATTTAAAAGAGCAATATTCCCCATGACTCCAGTATTTGAATACTTGTTTTTAGTTATTTTGGAGAGATTTAGGTGGTACAACCTTGCTCAAGAAGTACAACACTGGAGATGGGCTTTGAGCTTGAAAGCCTTGGGCCACTGCTGGTTGGCTCCCTCTGCTTCATGCTTATCTCTGTTTCCTGCTCCTGCCATGATGCCTGCCTCTTGCTGCCATGCCTTCCCAGAATCATGGACTCTCATCCCCCTGGAACTGTAAAGCCAGTATGTTCTTCTATCAATCACTTTTGGTCATGGTGTTCTATCACAGTAACAGAAAGCACCTGATACAGGATTCCTTCCCACGTCTCATGTGGCAGGCTACACAGTTCTTTTCTCTCTGACACCTCCTTCTGATGCAATTCTCTGCTTGCCACACCCACTGGCTCCTTATCTTTCCTTTTCATAGACTTTTAAAAATTTATTATTTTGTTTTTGCATGTGTGAGTGTGTGTGCTCATCTGTGTATACGCCAGTGTGTGTGGCCCTGTACACACGTGTGCAGACCAGAATAAGACGTTGGGTATCTTGTTCTATCACTCACCGCCTTTTTCTGAGAACACATCACTAACCTAGAACTAGGCTGATGGCCCGTGTCCTTTCATAGAAAGTTCTCTTATGTGCTGAACTGCTCAGATTCCCCATCTCCTCGTCTATGACAACTTAATGCTCCCCAACAAGTTCTGACTAGAGTGTCCAACAGGATGTCTTGTAAATTATAGCTGATGGTAATTTATATGACACACTCATGCACGTATTGCATAATGTACATGCATAGATGTGCACACACACATATATGCACACACAGAGGCACATGCACACACAGGCACACAAGCACACACAGGTACACATGCACAGGCACACACACAATCAGAGGCATACACACACACAGGTACCCACACACCCACACACCATGTCCTTGTTGTTCCTAGTATTGCCCTTTGGCATCATCTGCGATTTGACTGCATCTACTTTATTTACGGATGCATTCTTTTTTTCCCCTGTGCTCTAGGCAGTGAGTGTGGTTTTAATTAGCTTCATCTGAATTAATGACTTACCAGTAGTGACATATTTATCATCAATTGCACAATTGCTTTATGTAGTTCTAGTAAAACATGACTTCGAGTATAAAATATGTCTAGTTAAGAACAAATTACCCGTACTAATAAACAAATTTGACACAAGCCATTATTTACTGAGCTTAAAGCTGGTATTTGTTAAGAAGCCTCAAGTCATTTCACTTTTGCCGAAGACTCATATTTAAGTAATTGTACAGTATAGTCATTTATTACTGTCAAGCCATACTTCCCTCTGTCTCTGAGACAAAGGGAATAGTTCACCAGAGCACATGCTCCATAGAATTTCTCAGGAGTACAAAAAACCAGAGGGATTTCTAAGAATCCTAAACTACGGGGAAGAAAAATTAACTAGCATTGGCCAATATGACACTCAGAACCTGGAAGAGTTTGGCTCCTTGTTTTCTGACTCTTCACCTAGCATTCTCTTACCACTTTGATTAAAACAACAACAACAACTCAAAACTCTGCTATTGCCAGGTTCATTGGTTACCTAGTGATGTCCATTTAACTGCCACTTCCTGGATATCCAATTTATCACAGGCATGGGAGGTCTTCTGGGCAGCTGTAGATGCCCCAACACCACTGATAAGGTCTTACAGTACTGGCCGGAGAGGGGCTGCTGCAAAGGGCTTAGTATTTCTATCTTCTCTGAAGTGAATGATCATGAGTGCTTGTCAAGGGCACAGCTCTCCATTCTGTCCTCCTACACACCCTACCTCAGTAGGCCTGGGAAGATTGAGCTTTGGCAAGAATTCCAGGTAGCTTTTTCAAAATTATCTCCAGATAATCTGGAAAAGTGTTATAAAGGTTATATAGTGTGATGGCTATTCTTGGTTGTCAACTTGACTATACCCAGAATGAACTACAATCCAACAATGGAGGATACACCTGTAAGAGATTGTCTGCTTGGTTAGAAGTGCATGAATCCACTTCTAGTCCAGACCTTTCAGGTAGGAGGACACACCTCTGATCTGGACCTTAAGATTGGGAGACAGCACGCCTTTGGTCCGGATCTTGAGGTAGGTAGACATAGACTTTTGATCCTAATCCTGAGGCAGAAAAATACATCTTTAATCTGGGCCACACCTTCTGCTGGAAGTCTATATAAGGACATGGAAGAAGGAAACCTTGGCTCTCTGCCTGCTTGCCTTCGCCTCGCTAGCACATCCATTCCTTCACTGGCATTGTAGCCTACTTCTTTGGGATTCCGGTATATACAGAAGACCAGCTGAGACCCAGCCTGGTGAGACTGAGCAAATACTCGACTCTTGGACTTTCCATTAACAGCTAGCCATTGTTGGACTACAGACTGTAAATCATTCCAATAAAGTCCCTACACCACACACACAGACACACACACACACACACACACAATATACATGTATGTATATATATGTATATGTATATATGGAGAGAGAGATTAATTCCACAAGTTCTGTTACTCTAGAGAACCCTGACTAATACATATAGACTTTATAAATGTTACTTTGTGGGAGGGCAGAGAAGTGTCTCAGTGATTAAGATCTCTGGCTTCTCTTACAGAGGATCTGAGTTTGATTCTCAGCACCCACACACAACTCACAACCATCTATAACTCTAGTCCCAGGAAACCTGACACCCTCTTCTGGTTTCTGTGAGCATTAGGCATGCATCTGGTACACCTACATGCACACGTACAGGTGGATACTTTTACACCTAACATAATCTAAACAACTTACTCCTCCATGGACTTCTGCTCGCTTCCTTCATTCCTTTCTGGTGTTTAAGGCTGTCCTTCCTAAACCTTCCACTTGTGAATCTCTACAGAGAAATCTTTTTCTAGGGAACTTAACGTCAGGTACCATGTAACTGAGTTCAAATCTAACTCTTAAATAGTGTCTCTGATTGCTGTGTTACATGGGAAATGCTAACCTTCGGGGCCTGGGAAGTAGAGTGCTTAGCTGTGTAGACTCTGGAAAATATTCCAGAATGGAGATACAATGTGGAAGTGAAGTCATAACACGGCCCTCCTCCTCCTCCTTGTCTTTCCCACTTCTTCCTGCTTCCATCTCCCATTATGTCTTAGTGGCAGCTGCAGAATCTGAACACACATCTGACTCTTATGTTCAGGCACTGTGGTGCCTCCTGTATCAAAGGCTTTCTTACCTACTGCTCAGATGAGCTGGATGCTCCGCTGGGACTGAGGGGACCAGGCATCTTGCCTCACAAAGATGCTTCTATCCTGTGTTGGCAAGCCACCCAAGGCCCACCGTTGGCAGCAGATCATTGTGTGTCTTTGGGTACAGTGAGTCCCGAACAGACAGACCTTGGGAGTTTGAAGCAGCTCCATCACTGTCCCCAAGTATACACCTTGATGCTTCAGGCCTGCTAAATGCCTGTCAAGAAAAGTTCCTGTGTATATGAGGAGTGTAAAGCCCTCCCAGGGTTCCTATGGGAAGGAACTCAATGTCTGCATCTACAGCTGTAGCTTCTTAAGTGACCCCTTTGTGCCTAAGGACGTGAGGCTGAAATCTCTGTTGGCAAATTAGAAGGCAATTTGAAACTTGTCAATTATTTACCTGAACATGTGGAAAGAATTTTTGCCATCTTTGTTTAATCTGGTCAGAGAGCTGTATTTAGTCGCCAGGCAATGCTATGGATGAATTCTCCATGTCTCCCTGGGCATTGCTAGGTAGTATTTATGAATGAAGAAATTGGGACTTGAGGACATTTAGTCTATCACACATCTTCACAGTGAGGAATAACACCACAGCTGGATTTCTGACCTAGTCCACCCTACCTAAAGCTGACACTTAGTCACATCCACTACTGGGGAGAAGAAAATGACAAGGTGAGCTGACTCACTCACACATCCGTGGGCTCCCATTTCCTCGGATCTACTTTGCTAAGTTACACTGATGTCCCCTCTCCTAGGAGAGAGTCTCATAGCATTTCCACTGGAGTGGATGTGTTTGCAGATGGTGCATTGCCTTCTTAGACAGGGCTCCTAAATAAGATGTGAATAGTTACTCCAGGGAATCCATCCAGCACTGACACCTGCAAACACACAGCTTACACTCGGCCCTTGCTGTCTCATACACAGACGTGCATTTTCTCCCCTTCTCTCCTAACACATCTGTGGCTGCCTTTCCATAAAGGTGGTCTTGTACCATAAAGATTCCAATCCAGGAGAACACTAAACCACGTGGGGGTGTTGGCAGAAAGGCAGTGCTTACTAAATAACTTTCCCATGGTCTCTTGAGCAGAGGATAGAGTAAAAGGAGGTGGGGTCCACCCATCCTGCTAATCCTGCCAACTGCAGCTCACTCTGTTGTTACTTGGAGAAAGCTCCCCACCCCCAATGGCCGAGTCAGGGACAGAGAGGGGAGGAGCTTGGAAATACCTCTTGTGACACCCCTTGGAAATACCCCATTCGCCATTTGACACTACAGATCCCCCAATAAAGAGGGAAACTGTGAGCTTGGGATCTCCAAGCCCTAGACAAGGCACACAATTGCAGCATTTGCACATTGCTAAAGCCATCTTTAGCAATTGAGATGACCCCATTCCTGCCACCTGGGATTCGTGCGCTTGTGACTATATTGGAGTAAAGTCAAAGAAAAAGAAAATCCATAGCACTCACGTGTGAGCATGTACACGAGTGCGCACGTGTACACACACACACACACACACACACACACACACACACACACACATCCTGAAATGGGATGGATGGCCCATTGGCACAGTGCAGGACTCCTAACTCTATAGCACTCACGTGTGAGTGTGTATATACACACACACACACACACACACACACACACACACCCATGCCCTGAAATGGAACGGATGGCCCAGTGTTTTGCATGGCACATTGCAGGACTCCTAACTCAATTCCAAGAAGTATCTTGGGTCCCAGCAGGGCTGGGAGCCAACATGAAGTATTTCTGCCTCAAATTACATCTGCAGGGGCCCTGGATGCCTCACTTTCTGATTCCATTTTTCGCAAAAACAAGTCAACATCTGCCTTTTGTTATTTCTAAACCTCATTGTTTTTTAAACATTCCCAGTACACTTGGAGCGAAATAGCCTTTACTAAAAGAATGCCTCACAAGGCCTGGGCACAGCCATAGGCTTGATGAAAGCTGACACCTCCCTACCCCACCCCCCCCGCCCCTCCACTGCCCCCCAGAGGGGCATAAGCACCTACAGGGCAGAGTGTATCCTGAGACCACATGTGGGGTTTTCCCCAAAGTGAGAGTTCACTGTCTTGGGAATAATGCAAGACTGAAACAGGCCATTTGTAGAGGGAGAGAGTTTTACAAGGTTTGGTGGGGACAAAGGCAAGAGTCTGGCTTTTATTCCTTCCATACTCTGCCAACTATTAAGGTGCTCTGAGATGGAGTTAAAATGGACAGATAAAACTGCAACCCTTCCAAGGTGGTCTGGAATAGGCTCTCCTGATGCTGTAGGGAGGGCAGGGGAAAGAAGTAGGTGGGTATTTGTTCTCTGGTTGAAAGAACTGCAAGGGAATCAGAAAGAGCCCTTCAAGCTATGGGTCTTCATCAAGTGAATGCTTAGGCCTCCCAGTGGTCCCTGCATGAAGGACCTGTGGGTTACATTTTAACTTGCTTTTGATTCAGTCAAATTAATTTGAATTCTTTTGCAGCAAGTAGGTTATAATCGCTGTGGTAGGCTGTGGTGATCACGGGGAAATAGAGATGTAGCTGGCATAAGCCACAGTGAACTTTACCAAGTTTCTTCTTAAGCTTTGTTGCTCATCCATAAATCTGACCTAATTTGGGTCCCCAGGGATATAGGGTGGAGCTGGTACTTTTAGATGAGAAGGTAGCTTTGAAAGGCTCCAACACTGCCTGACTTCTTTCTCACTCCACTTGTTAGTGAGCAGAACCCGGTAGGGTATAGGAGTCAAATGAGAACCGTGGGAAGCACAGCCAGCATGCTGAGTAATGTCTGGCCAGTGAGCACAGTAGCCATCCATACTTGTCTCCACAGAAAGCCAGAGGGTCCATATACTGGTTTTAAAGCTGTTTGTTTGCTTTGTGAACTATAACTTCATTGTGAAATCTTGACCAAACTAAACTATCCTCTATCTATTGAATCTTTCTCTCCATTGAATTTCACAACTGTTTTCCTCTCCCTCTTCCTCTCCATCTTCCTCTCCCTCTCCATCTTCCTCTCCCTCTCCCTCTCCATCTTCCTCTCCCTCTCCCTCTCCATCTTCCTCTCCCCCTTTCCTTAACTATTCCAGGAGCCCTCTTGCCCCAAGGCCATTGAACTTGCTATTCTCATTCCCACGATGATCTCCCTCTACATCCCCTCCAAGTTGGCTCTCTCATCTCCCTTGGTCTGAATTCAGATGTTGCTCTTTTGATCATAACTCCCCTAGACTCCTTTAAAGTAGTGTCCCCTGACCCCCACTCTTCTGAACCTTCAGAAGTGCATTCTTCGTTAATTTTCTTATTTTCTTCACTGGCACAGTGACTTTCTGAGATCCCACACGCTTGATGCTTTAGATTTTCCTCTTCTGCTAGAAAGTAAGCTCTATATGATGATGCTTAGCTCTCGTCTAGAAAGCTACCTAGCATGAGGGAGATATTCAATCAAAATGTTTTGGTTTTGTCCTTTCCAAGATAAATGACTAAAGTGAAATGAGACAGAGTGTTGAGTACAAGTTTTGAAGAGGAGCGTGGAAAGATGACATGCTTTGATTGGGCAGTGCAGGGCTCTGCCATACAATAAAAGTTTCCATCTTCCCATCTCGCCAGCTTTAGTTGAGGTCTGGTCTGTAGCTGGCAAAGAGGCTGCTGCACCACCAGAGCACATTATGCTCGGAAAGCAGGAAGAAAATAAAATGGAAACTAGGAAATGGCAACAAATTGTTTCCAGAAACTCTGGGTATACATTGTTAACCGTAACTTTGTCACATAGCCACCTCGAATTGCAACACCAAACACCTCTAAGACAGAAAGAGAGGGGGTGATAGAATTCATGTGGCATGAAGGTAGATGAGATGCCTATTTAAGGGAAGGAAGAGAATCATCTGAGGATGGAGGGGTGAGAGTGGGGGTTAGAGAGGGCGGAGGTGAGGGTAGGGGTGGGGATGAACAAAAACACCTGCAATGACTCAAACGTGAAAGCACTGGGAGGAAACCTGATGCCTTGGATGCTACCTTTCAAATTCACAAAACAAACACCAAAAATAAGAACAAGGATTCCTTGATGAGGATGACAGGGAGAAGGATTGGTGTGGGCCGCTCACCCTCCAGCCAGAGATGGAACTGTCCCTGGAGGGAAGTGTTCAGTCTGAAATGGCAAGGTCTCCACTCAGAGCTTCAGGAGTCATACTCCCAGCTTAGAGAAACAGCCATGCTCAAAAGTCTGACACAAATGTCTAGAAAGCCCCGTGAAAAAAAGAGAGACTCTCCTAGCAGTCTTTAAAGTCCTTGCTTCCCCTGGGCAGTGGTGGTGCACGCCTTTAATCCCAGCACTTGGGAGGCAGAGACAGGCAAATGTCTGAGTTCAAGGCCAGCCTGGTCTACAGAGTGAGTTCCAGGACAGCCAGGGCTACACAGGGAAACCCTGTCTCGAAAAAACAATTTAAAAAAAAAATCCTTGCTTACAGCTGTCAGGACGGCCTCACTGCCAGCTGTGGTAGCCTGGTGATGGGAGACTTTTATTGTGCGCCTTTGACACCCATGAGGGACAGTTAAGTTTACACTTGGCTCCTTGCCTTGCCTAAACCAGTGTTTCTCAACAAGCCTGAGAGAGCTGGGGATGTGGCAACCTTCCCACTCCCACAGTAACACATCAGAGCCCAGGGCATCTCTGGGGCAGACACTTATCTCTGTTTCCAAATGTCTCCCCACCTTGATTATGACACTCAGCCCTCTGATTAGGGATACTTTTGGCTTGACACCTCAAGCAGAAGGTTCAATAGAGGAGAAAAGATGACAGCAACGAACAGTCAAATGGAGTCACTGCCCCTAGAACCACATGAGTTCCCTGTGTGACAAACTGTCCTGGATCAGATGTTGGTCTGTTTGGGGCTGTGTGAGCTGCTCCTGCATTGTGACAGTGAGTGTGGCTTATGCTGTGACTGTTTCTCTCCTTATACTTCTGGTCATCATCTAGTTCAAACTCGGAGATGGGTAGACTGCTTGTTGCTGGGCCCCACTTCCAGCCTGGGACAGCAGAGGGAGGCCGGCCCACCCGACGCAGAATGTACTAACGGAAGGGGCCTATCCACAGATGTCCACCAAGTGTAAGCTAGGAAGGCACTCCTGGGCTCAAAACTCAGTGCTTTCTTTTATACTGACTGTCCAAGAATTCTAATCAAGGTTCCAAGGAGGCTGACCTTCTGTCAGAAGGAGAGCTTAGTGAATGCTAGGGTTGGAACAACAAGCAGCCATGTTCCTCAAAGTATTCCCATAGTGCTGAGAATGGAGGGCAGGACCCCAGTCTTTTCAGGTGGCCCTGAGAGGTGTCCTTGTCTTTGTCACCATGAGCTGTTTGTAGCTTAGAAAAGTTTAATGGAGTGTGTGTGTGTGTGTGTGTGTGTGTGTGTTATGTTGTGTGTGTGTGTGTGTGTGTGTGTGTGTGTGTATGTGGTGTTGGCTTGGTATGGTGACAAGAATCACCACACTGTGATCAAAGCTCTGTAACAGTTATGCAGCTTGGGAAAGATTTTTATGTTCAATGTTTGATAGAGGCCAGGGAATTTAGTAGAGAGCAAAGACTTCAGATGTTGATAAAAGATCTCAAATACTGAAAGGAAAAAGAGGATGTATTCCTACCAGAGCAGGAAGGGTAAGGGGCACCCCCAGAAGTCTCAAGTATCCCTTTCTTCCACTTTCTTCCTTTTGTGTGGCAACAACTGTTGGCTAATAGACAGCTACCGCTGAAGATGAGGCTGCCTGGCTGCCTGGCTGCCTGGTGACCCTGCAGCAGTGTGTTGCTAAATGAGACAAAAGCCCCATGGCTGCTTCCAGTTCTGCAACTCCTTGGCCTGGCCTGTATGCCTGAGTAGTTCTCTCACTTTGGGTAGCTAAAGCTGGAGCCTTCTCTTTACCAAGTCTGGAAGGAACAAACAGACTCTTGTCACCAGAGTATGGAGGCCTGAAGAGATACCCTTCTGTCATAGTGCTGGGAAGAGAAGCTGGCACCACTCTTTCATTTAGCTCTGGAGTCAGTGCAGAGACTCAACAGGCTGGTGTGGTTATTCTGCAGGCTGGCTTCAAGACAAGCTCCCTAGCTCTTAGCAGAGTCTCAAGGCCTCCGACACACTGCAGATTCAGGAGGCCCCTGGGATGCTCCCAGGTGATTCTGGTAATCAGGATTTAGAACACTTTCTTAAGATTTACTTCAACCAGCTCCCCAAGGAGCCACTGGGAAGAAGGTTTTTGACCTTCATCTCGCAAGCTCATACATGAGTCATTACACAGACATATATGTCCTCTAGAAGGATGGCCAAGTTCTTCTCAACTCTGCTTATGTAAGTGGAAGCACTTGAGATTTGGATCTGACTTGTATACTTTACTGTATATTTCTGTCTTCTTCCTTCATTCCAGCTCCCATCATCCTCTAGTTCCTCCAGAGACAGGCATGCCTTTCTTGGGGCTTCCTGCATCTAGCTCAGAACTAGGTACCAGTCATGTGGTCTGTACTTAGGGAGTGAAGGAAAAGGGGGAGGGAAAAGCATGTGAAAACAGGAGAGGGAGATGGAATGAGGGAGAGAGAATGGATGGAGAGGAGCAGAGAGGAGAGGGAGGGGAAGAAAGGGAGAAAAAGAGTAAGGGAACAGAGAAAAGGGGAGCAGGAGAGAGTAGGAATGGTAGGAGCAGGGATGGTGGAAGGATGGTGTGGGAGGGGTGGGCAACAGGGTGAGGAGGATGGAGTAGGGAGGATTGAGGAGGGTATGGAGAGGATGGAGTGGGGAGGATGGAGTAGGGAGGGTGGAGGAAGGTATGAAAAGGATGGAGTGAAGGAGAAGAGAGGAGGGAGGAGGGAGGAAGGAGGAGAGAAGGAGGGACGAATGTGTTTAGCCAAAAGATCGTAATTAGTTTCAACCAAGATTGCTTGGAATAAGGCAATGAGGCCGGCAGGGTAGGGAGTGGGGCCATAAGTGGACAGAGTCGAGCACTGAGCGTTACTGCTTTCTCTGTGTCTCCTCAGAGTTGTATGGCCTTGTGCAGAGAGCTCACACCATCACTCCTACTGCCCTGGTTTTCCTCTGGCCTGTTCGCTACTTTTAGAGTGTCCCTAGCACAGGCTGCCAGCTATGGTGCCGAAAAGTTTTATTAAAATTGCTCACTTACATTTTGTTTTGCTTTTAAGCAAAACCCACAACAACCTTGAGATCAATATGCTTTGGAGACAACTGTCATGACAGCCACCTGTGGTACTATCTATTCTATCAGTTCTAATGGTTTGTGTGGAAAAACGGCTGGGCGGCTACAAAGATTGATGACTGAGTAGGACAGTTCCCACATGACTGGGAGTGAGTGGCAGAAACAGGAACATCTGGCACAAGGGCCTCAGCCCTCTGCTGACCCCATTTCTGGGATAAGTTCCCCTTTTTGCATCTAGAGTCAAGGGACGTGAGACACGGTGAGGAGCCTTTACATTCTGGCAGCCTAGGGGTTGTGAACAGTGGCCGACATCCTGGGTGACTCCTCAACCAGCCAGGGGCATATGAGGTTCATAGGGTATTGCAAGAGTATTGCTGTGGTTGTCCCCCCCCCTTAATGAATGAAAGACAATGTTGCAAACCCAGGGAAATGGAGTCACGTACAAGACAAGAATCTACAGACAATTCAGAATTTTTTTTCTGTCAGTTCTGCAAATATCTAGATTTCTGCTTATTTAGAGTCTTGGTTACTGGTCTATAGCTCTGAGGAGAGACTGTAACCAAGGCAATGTATAAGGAAAGCATTTAATTGGGGGACATGCTTCTAGTTAATCCATTATTATCATGGTGCGGTCTATGGTGGCAGGGAGGTAGGCATGGTGCTGGAGAGGTAGAAGGGAGCTCACATGGAGGTTAGATATCACCAGTTCAGAGTTAAGATGGCTTGAATAAGACAGATGAGGTCCTGCATCAGTCACTGGGGAAGGTTCAGAGGAACTAACCCAGGTTCAAGAGAAAGGCGTTGCTCTCTCTCGGCTACCTAATAATCTTTCAAAGGCCCTGTCTCCTCCCAGTCTTGCCAGAA
Source organism: Montemys delectorum (assembly GCA_019843815.1). Classification (NCBI taxonomy): domain Eukaryota; kingdom Metazoa; phylum Chordata; class Mammalia; order Rodentia; family Muridae; genus Montemys; species Montemys delectorum. Next base: position 12,364 of record JADRCD010202731.1, on the reverse strand, counting down.
TGCAATCAAACTTCATCCTGAGTTTCAGAGAAAACAACCCATACTCAAAATGTAGTATTATCCCTGCTTGGTTTTGCTTCCTCTAGAGCTGGTATTTATCAGGCTCCTACTGAATACCTGAGGTCCCTAGAATGGACTGAGCAGACAAGTGTGGAGGCTACAGAAGCCTGTCTCTGATCTTTAGGACTGAAACATGACACTATGGCAACGGGGAGGCTGAGACAAATGAATCGTACCTCACTAACCAGCGCCTTACCAGCACTGTCAAACATTCTTCTAGAAAAACCAAACCAAACAAAACAAAAAACTCTCTGAACAGCAGAATACCAAATGAGTAGAATTTTACTAAGGAAAACAGAATTGTGGTGACCGATTCTAGCACGTGATTTCATCTTACATAGAACCAATTACAGAGTCGCAATGCCACCTACCTCCAGCTAGCCAGCATCGACTGTCCAGTACAGCAGAGGTTTCAGTCCAGTGGCGCTGCTCTCTTGTTAATCAGAGCTGTCCTTCAGCTCCAGCTGACTAGCACCACAGAATCCCATTCAAAACCATCATATATACAGCCCTGAGAGTGAGTGCCATTGCTGCCTACCAGAAGGTTGCAAACTCAGCCTCCATCATCTACACTGCTCTCAGCATTATCTTCCCAGATCCTACAGAACAGCCCATTACACTCCAAGTACAGCTTTCCCAGCCCAAAGTTCCAAAGACCTCCACAGTCCACCCAAAAGAACAAGGTCCAATCTGGTGCAGCTTTCTGCCCTAGTTTGTTTCCTATTGCTGTGATAAAGATTATGACCAAAAGCAACCTGGGCAGAAAGTGGTTCCTTTATCTTTCAGTGTATAGCTCATCATCCCAGAAGTCAGGGCAGGAACTCAACGCAACAACAGCCTGTAGGCACAAACTGAGGCAGAGGTCGTGGAGGAGAGCTGCTTACTGGCTTGCTCCTCATGGCTTGCTCGGCCTGCTCTATCCTACAACCCAGGACCATGTGTCCAGAGGGGTCCTTCCCACATCAGTCGTTCATCAGGAAAATGTCCTACGACTTGCCTACAAGCCAATGTATGTGGTAAACACACTTTCTCAGTTGAGGTTCCCTCTCCCTGAATGACCTGAGCTTCTGTCAAGCTTGCAAATACTAAACAGTGCATGGTGAAACAAGGGGTGAGATCATTTCGAGTCGTGGGTGCCTTCCCTACAAGCTCCGTTGGTTCTTTCCAGAGTGGATAAGTTCCCGCAGGAATGGGTCCTTTAAAAGCGGCATTGATGCTGTGTTTTCTTCTGCATTTTGTATCCACCCTAGTGCTGCTTCAGCTCTCCAGAAGCTCAGCAGACAGCTCATGCTCTTAGATTGCCTATTCTCCAGAGCGCGAGTCAACATAAAACCACATTCTTTATAAGGCAGTAAGATTCCAATGTTCTCTTATAGAAACAGGAACGTGCTGGGGGCAGGGAGTAGAGATGTTAGGTGGGATGTCTCAAGGGTGCCCGTCATGCACCACAGTCCTATAAAGGGCCTCTCTCACACAAATATCTGAAGGAGAGTGGGGTAGCCATTTAGATTGAAGCATGAGCTGCACAGGTCATATTTGGGTTGAAATAAACAGATTGGCATCTTCATGATCTGAAGGCACACACACAGCGCATCTCAGATCACACCAGTTCTGGCCATGCTCCACAAACTGGATACAGTTGGAGTCACACTTCCAAAGACAGTTACTGGTGGGCTGACATTGGAAGGTGTCGTGGGGGTTACCCTTATGGTGGCTCACACCTGACATCCTAGTGCTTAGGAGTAGAGTCAGGAGGGCTAGCCAAAGAGTCAGTTCTAAGCCAGGCTAGTCTACCTGCTGAGACTATCTACAAAGATAAAAGGCTGGAGGTAAAGCTCAATGGTAGAGTGACTGCCTAGCATTCTAGAGGTCCTGGGTTCAATTCTCAGCACAGGAAAGTGAAAACAAAAAGCAAACACTCAAAAGAAAAGAAAACAAACAAAGAGGAAGTGAATTACTCTTAACATCATGGCTAAAATCTGAAACTAAAAATGTTTTCAATACTTTGAAAACAAGCAAATTAAAAATGTTATACTATATTAGGAGTTAGTGGGGGAAATTAACCACAGGGATTGAGTAGATGTCTTTGTCAGTGTTAACATAATACCTAGAGTGCCTTGTTTGTGTCTGCTGGCCTTCTAACGGCAACGTGCAGTCCTAGTCTCAGCTATTCATCATGGAATAATGATGCCTAGAACTTATCAAATGATCAAAGACAAAAATAGTGCTAAATAAAAGAACTTTCTGGCAGTGAACTGAATGAAGTCAGTGGGTACATGTGCTCATGCGCATGCGCCTCCCCCAGAGGGTTGTTTCTCCAGTGCTTGTGCTTTATGTCCTTTCTGGATTACGACACAATGTGAGGTGGATGTGGCGTCACCTTTTATCCCAGCATTTAGGAGGCAGAGGCAGGTGGATCTCTATGAGTTTGTGGCCAGATAGGGCTATTCAGTGAGAGAGAGGCAAAGAGACAGACAGAAACAGACACACACATACACACACACACACACACACACACACACAGAGAGAGAGAGAGAGAGAGAGAGAGAGAGAGAGAGAGAGAGAGAGAGGAGAGAGAGACAGAAAATAGCCCATGTTTTAATTAATTCTATTCAAATTAAGTTCAAATTTGTTTTATGGAGCATATCAAACTATTTTTTTTCATGTGGCTACTCCTCTGAAAGCTAGCATACTTCTGCTTTATCCACTCTTATCCCTGTGATAATGAATAACTGCCTACGTCATTTTCAAACCACTCTCTCGTGCTCACACGTCTCCTGGCCACGCTCTGGCCGGCAACCATTGGATGGTAACTGAAGCAGAGGTGAGGCTCTGGTAAAAGCGTCTAGTCCCCGACTAACTTTCACTTTGCTTTGAGTAACTCCAGGGTTTGGGGGAGGTACTGACGTCTACACGTGGCTTTCATTTCCATGTTCAGGGTAACTGACTACTCCTGTTTGCGTGGCACATGATCCAGGAAGTATGCGTCCAACTGTTTTAAACGACAAAAATGCCAAAAGAGCCACACGTCCTTTCAGAGACTGGCTCTGAGTTTATCTAGCTGAAGAGAAGTGGGGGGATAAATCTTACCTGTCGCTGTGTGCTCAGCTAAGCTGGAAGACAGGCTCCTCCAGCCTTCATCCATAGTCTTAGAATTAAGAAAGTAATTGACTGAGACCGGGTCTGGCCACAGATTTTCTGTGGCCTCTTTCAACCTGGAGCCTCTGAGATATAAGCAGGAGAATTTTTACAGCCCGATGGTGAGGAGTTTGCTAATCTGACAAGGAATCAAGGTTCACTGAACTCTTTTTTTTTTTTTTTCTTTTTTTTGATTTTTTGAGGCAGGGTTTCTCTTTATAGCCCTGATTGTCCTGGACCTCACTCTGTAGACCAGACTAGGCTCGAACTCAGAAATCCCTCGAACTCAGAAATCCACCTGCCTCTACCTCCCAAGTGCTGGGATTAAAGGTGTGCGCCACCACCGCCCGGCTCACTGAACTCTTAAATGCAGCGGGTTTTTGTTGTTGTTGTTGCTGTTTAGTTTTGTTTTTTGTAGAATATAGCCAAGCTAGAATGAGCCAAGTACAGACATCATTGCCTGCAAGTTCACTGGCCTTCCACCACAGTTCCCTCTCTTGGTCCACCCCACACTCATTTTCTACATTTCTTTTCTATTTTTTTTTAAAGCTTTCCTTATTGCCATTAGTAGGTACACAAGGAAAACATTCAGAGTTTCAGTGGAATTAAAGACAAGTCTTACGGTAGAATTTACAGCAAGCCCCATGCTGAACATCGACTGGTTTCCACACAGCTGCAAGCCTTGCTCCCAGTCCCTCCAGAGTGGATTTGTGAGCAGCAAGGGACTGTATTCTCTGCATGGGATTTTGCTTCTGGGCTAGGGTTGACTGCAAGTTTGTTGGAATGAATGCTACATTTTGTTTTGTTTTGGCCATAAGGGACTTCTGCAGAGAGCCTTTCACTCACCATGTGCTGTGAGGGGGAATGAAAAGTGTTTGCAGAACGCTTCTTTCCCTGGGCTCAAAAAGTAGAGTCCCTCTGAGAAGCACAAGTGACTCTCAAGGCCGTCTAGAGTGAAATAAGCAGCCATGTTTGAGCACATTAACTTTCGAGGGATACAGGATACTCAGTGCTGAGGCTCTTAGAGCCCTGGGGGTCGGGGGGGAGGACTTTTTCCGAATCTCAGCCTTGCCACAAACTCTTTGTAGGACTGTGGGCAAACGGCCAACATCCATATACTCTGGACCCCAGTTACTTAAACTTCAGGTGCTCCCCCTTTCGGCATGATGATAGGCTCTCTAGCCTGCTTCTGTTCTCACAGCACAGAGGGGCTGGTCTTGCCCTCCAGTGGGCCTGTGGAGCAGGACTTTGCTTCTGTAACACTCGACCCTGGATTCTGGTGGTCCTACTTTAGATTTTCCTGATGAATCTGCGGTTCCTTACTGAAATCATAGTGCATTTCCTATCTATCTGGGTTGTCTGCTCAGCGCCTACTCCCATGCTAGGATCATATTAGGCTCCCGACACTGAAAAAGGTAAAAAACACAAGAGTAAACCCAGTGTTTGATGGATGTTTTCTGCGGAGGCTAGGCAGGAATCTGGATTTATTTACTCCAAAGATCTGTCCACCTTGTAGTTGACCTTTCATTTCCCTCGAGGGTAAGAGTAAAAAGTGGTACTAAATGAGATGATAGTACCGGAGATGTGATCTCATTCTCATGATACATTTTTTTTTCTTTTCTTTTTTTTTTTTTTTTTTTTTGCCCCGCTTATCCAGTTCCTTGATTTTTAATGATGGTGCTGTGAGTCTGCTACTCTTCCTTGTCCTTCAAGGAACCCTGCCTCTGGTGGCTTCGGAGAGAAGTCTCAGCCCAGCCGAGGAGAAAGGCGAGGGAGGGCGGGGACTGGGAACGTTTCTCAGGAGTTCTGACAACTCCTGAGAAGTTGTATCAGAAGGTACAGTGTATAATTCTTAGATGAATGTTGATATTTGCCCTCTGATCCTGAAAGCCCAGCTGCTGCTCCACAGCAGGCAAAGAGCCTTGTGCATCTACGTTAGGCTTGTGGTACTAAAGGCTTGCACCTGAAGCAGTATATCGCCTCTGCCTGCTTCAGCCTAGCCTGCTTCAGAATAGAGATTAGAATCCAAGAGTCAAAATTATCATATAGAACAGGGGACTGTTTTCAAGACACAGGGGAGTGTGTTGGGGGGACAGGCAACTAAAGGGATAGAAACAGGCACAAGAAGACAGAAGGCCACTTCAGGATCAGGAGGAGGAAGACCTCCAGCCGTTGTCTGACCATAGGAACCTGGCTGAAAATGAAAATAGGTGGAAATTGAAAACATGCACATTGTGTGTACAGCCCAAGTCAGACTTATGAGAGAATGCACTAGCTGTGTTTAAGGGCCTTGGAGAACGACTCAGGGACTTTGGAGAGATGACTCAGGTCACTTGAGTTTAGTGAAGCTGGAACTCTGCAGATTCTGACTGGACTCCCAGTCAGTGGGAGAAGAACTCAAGCAGAGAGTGCAGCCCAGCCGTCTGACAGAAGAGAGGACTGTGAGGGACAAGACACCACACTGTGACGTCAAACACCAGAGAGTTCCGTGTAGTGCTGGCTACTGGCTGCTGGCTGCTAAGGAAAGTGAAAGCCATTGAGGATTGCATCTCTGGCTTCCCTGGGGCTTGCGGAAGCCAGGAGAGGAGTATCTGAGGATGAGGTTCCCTCTCCCGACATCTTTTAAGTTTTGTATTATAGAGAATATAAATCATGCATAAAAATAAACACAATAATCTAATAGACCCCTTTGTACTTATCAACTATTTTTAACAATTATAAACCCACAATCTTTCTTACAGGCATTACATAATTTCATCTAAAATAGTCCATGCTGCATTTCTAAAACATAAATACTTGTTTGGGCAGGAGAGCTGCCTCGGCCCTTAACAGCACACACTGCTCTTACAAAAAACCCAAGGGCAGTTCCCAGCACACACATCCAGCAACTCACTCTAGCCTGTGACTGCCACTCCCAGGATCCAAAGCCTCCAAGAGCACCTGTACGCCCATGTACATTGTGTATACCCAAACACTTACACGGAACTAAAAGTAAAATAAATATCAAGATAACTCTTTAACAGGACTTCTTTTCTATTGTCTGTAGTGTTGCCAAGCATCAAGTAAGCGCTCAACTTTGCAACCCTTTCCATCTGAAGAATGTGGTTTCTGTAGAACCCTCCCCTCCCCCCAAACCCATCCCACACAGAGAGAAAGCCGAAGCAGGTTCCCCAGCTAGGAAAGATGCACCCGGGTATTTCTCTGTAGGAAGGCAGCATACATTTGGGGAACAGAAAGGGGGACACCTAAATAGGAGGCGAGCACACTGGCAGTAGAAAGAGAAAGTAACCAACAAATCCCTAATTCTGGATGATGCCCAGAGGAGCTGGGCCTGGAGCCAGGAGCCGAAACACGCTTCCATTGTCACTGGCAGATGACAGATTTAGAAACAGACAGGGGATCCTCTTATCATGAGGAACGCTGTCAGCTGAGGCCATTCACATTTCAAAAGGACAATCAACCCAAAGTGAGCTGGGGGTATTAAACATGATTTTTCTCAACTTGAATGACCCCTTCTCCCTACATTAAGCTGCCTATTTAGATCATTTAAACCGTGTGGCAGCAAATTGAAAACACGGGCTTTCTGAACTGTGTATTTTCTTTCTCATGTTGGAACACTTCCCTAGAGAACCCCAGGTCTTATGATCATGGCAAAGAAAGTCCCACATGACTTTCTGATTAAGCACTTCGTGATGTGCACATACAAGTTGATGAATCAATTTTTTTCCCCCTTTCTTTCTTGGCTAAAGTGCAGCATCTGCTTCTAAGGAACACATTACGTTGCCACTTCTCTATCAGCTGCTTGATCTGTTTGTCAACAAAACAGAGTGCAAACGGATTGTATTTCTACAAAAGTAATCTCATCTCAAAGCAGCTTGTCCTTAGTTTCTACGAAGCATCACCATGACCCCAGATGGCATTATCTATTTGCCTGATTGTTAGATGGGGCTCTCTGCAGTCGCAAGTCACTGAAGTACTCAAATATGTCTCTTCCCTACTGCTTGCGTGGAAGAACTAATGCTCTCTGCTTTGAGGGCTGGACTGGATAACTTCACAGGCCAACTTTTAGATATTTGTATTCACTAGCTTATTTAAAATACAGACCACATACCAAAACCGGTCACTACTTGCTTTAATATCAGTAATCCTGATTTGATCAAAAAATATTCACAAGGATTTTCCCCCAAGTTTGTGTATGTTTTTGCCATTTCTTTGAATTAATGCATTACATCAAAGTGTCTAGTTTTTTTTTTTTTTTTTTAAAGAAGCTTTGATATAATTTCCTTTGACCTCTTTTATGTGCATCCAAGAAAAAACCCATAAGCAGCAGCTGTCTGTGTTCTGGGCCCGAGGGACCGCCTTGGGGCTCCGCGGAGGCACTGCAGTTCCCACCATATTCCCTGGAGAGAGAGAGGCTACAGCTTCCCCTTCAGGTTCCCAGCCATCAACCTTCCCCACTATTAAGCCAAGTATCTCAGACGAAATTAGATAATGGAGCCGACCTTACTCATCCACTTCCAAACCTCCTTGGCTTTCTTCTGATGAAAATATGAAACAGATAGCCCTGTGAGTAGGTGATCCTCAGTTCAGAAAAGAGCACCAAAGATATTTTAAGAAGAGGTCATTTGGCCAACAAAAGGAGGGCGGGGTGGATATTCACTGACAAAAATTTTGTCTAATTAAACTTTTTTTTTCCCCTTAGAAGGCAAAGGTTGAAAAACAAGACTTCTGGTCCAGACATTACAAAGACAAGAAAGCCCAATTGTCTCCCGAATCTTGTGAAGGGAGACTGTGGCCTTTGAAGCCACTGAGCAGTAGATGGAGCCAGCCTGTCCTTCCCCCTCTGAATAGCTTCTCTGAAGGTCCTGTCTGACTTCCTGATGGCAGACTGTCTGATGTGGGGAGTCAGTGGTGTGGTCTGGGGAGCAGTGACTCTTTCAGAATCACGCAAGCTTCATGGGAAGGCTTGCTAGTATACTAGTTGGCAGATCTCCACATTCATACCCAGCTCCACTCAGAAGTGATTTCCCACCCCCACCTCACCCCCTCAGTCATTTGCTGAAACTCACTGAGCACAGGAGGCAAGTGGAGATGTCCCAGTGAGCTTCTGAGGCGACGTGGGGCTACATAGAGTACGGTGCTGGGCCTGTGTTACGACAGTGAGTGCTCACACCTCAGCAGCAACAGGCCTCTGCAGATGAAGGTGTTAGACTAAGAAAGAAGTAGTGACTTTTCATTTTATAGATCATTTGGGATTGTTTTCAAAGTGAGAAAGGCACGGAGGGCCGTAGGCTACCATCCAGTCCAGTTTTAACTTCCTTACCGAGACTACAGAAAGCAGGGCTAGCGAGGTGGCTCAGCAGACAGAGGCTTTTGCTGTTTCCACTCAAGTCCACTTCAGGATAGTAAGGTGGAATTGAGATTTAAAATTAAAAGCCTGGAGAAGTCTCAGTGGATAAAGGTCCGTGTTACCAAACTCAGTGACCTGAGTTCAGTCCCTAGAACCCTCGTGGTGGAAAGGGAAACACTGACTTCTTCAAGTTGTCCTATATGTCACCTCCACGGGAATAAATAATGTAAAGACTTGTCAAAGACTCTGGAGGTGGGGGTTACTCAAAGCAAGTTCAGTATGTCTGACAACTTGGCTCCCATGATGAACCTCGTGTCACTCGGATAACCATGGATGCAGGAGGCATTTCCATTTCTTTTATTAACCTCCTGGTATGTTTAATGCTTGTGTAACACAACACTATGGCAAGTAGACATTTTGGAGGTTTGGATGTGCCAACTCTTAAGAGAAGAAAGCAGAGCATAGGATGATAAGGAGAACGCTCAGATAAGTTGAGCAGCAGTGCCATCCCTCTGGTTATCTACATTTCAGTTGTATGCTCAGTTCTTCAGTCGCACAAGCCTCAGGACAACCATTTGATAGCCACCACATTACAGGTTTCTACTGGCATAGGCAGTACTTGGTACTACCAAAAAGCACTGAAGAGCCCTGAGTTCTTCACTTACCTCTTGACCATTTTTGTCCTAACCTGAAAGGTGAGGAAGCAAGACCACAACATCTCTAGGGTAACCCCACTTCTGAGGTTTTCATCTCACAGACTTCTCTGATCCCCAGGAGTGACACTGTAAGGCCCTGTATGGTGAAAGGCAGCCTTGGAGACGAAAGGGCTTGGATGCAGCCCTGTACCTTTAATGCCAGCTGTACGACCCAGGAAGTTCACTCCACAATGTTGTCTGCTTAAATCATTCAGTGACCTACTTTGCTCTCAAATTCAAAAATGCTACTAATTCTGAACTAAGATTTCAGTAAGGTTTGCTGATAAGGTAAACTCGGCTGATTTGAGTATTGTAGAGTGTAAGCTAGTTTTTGATCAAAGTACTATCACACGTCGGCAACTGATGCTGCATAAAACATGCAGGTTCAGACTCACGATTACCACGTATTGTGAACTGCGGGACTTTTCCTGAACTTAACAAAGTTTTCTACTCTTATAGAACAGAAAGCCTTTCCCCCATCCCTCACATATAAGTGTATACAGCTCAGCAACAGAGAGAGCATATGTTCTACAGAGACTCGGGCAAATGTCCCAAAGCACAGAGCTGGGGTCAGCTGGAACACCACTGTAGATTACACTGGCACCCAAAGGTTTGAAAGCTGTGTGCTTCGCAAAAATTAAAATCTTCTTGTTCAATGCTGAAGGATCACCATTGTTTTCAAAATGCCATGTTTTGTCAGGAGTTTCCAAGATATGAATATAGTAGACAATGGGAATGCAGTTCGCAGTGTGCATTGCAAATACAGCCATGGAACTCATTTGCCCTCCCACAGAACTCCATGGAGTTGTGCAAGGCTTGAAGAAAGCAGCTTAGACCTTGGTGGAGATCTTGACTGCTCATCTCTCATTTGGCACTCACTAGTGTGTCAGGGGCAAGGGGATCCAACACTGGACACTATTCAGGGCATGTGACATCATTGGGCAACCTACCAGATACACAGCTGGCGCTTAGTCAACCTCAGTGACCAAAGGGCATCTGGAGATGATCAATGGGGAGGACAGGGTGGAATGAGGTTGCTTTCTGATATCAGCTGGAGCAATGCTGAGCCAATACTTTGAAGTACTCATGGTTCTTGGGCGTTAGACGCTATACTCTATGCCTATTGGCCAAGATTGCTAAAATGAATAGCCTGCTGTCCACACTGTATGAAAGAAAGCCCCCTTCCCAGGTGCCTCGTAATGAGTCTCAGCTTTGATCTTACAGTTTGTGGCTGGGCTCTTATCTGCACAGCAAGCCACTCTGACCACACCACTCATCAAGTGGATGTTTTAGCCATGGAAAGAGCTGGGACCTACATTGTCCTACTGTACCTGAGTAGAACATGACCCTTCCATTGTATATGAAAGAGTCCTACTCTAGCCAAAGCATCCCACATTGAGAATTTAATAGTAGATCTACTGTTTGATTTCCTATGGTTAAAATACAAAAAGCACTCTCCTGCTTCCTCTATACCATCGGATATGGCCTTGATGTTTCACCAGATCTTTTCTATAGTGAACCATGGTTACTTCTGTACGAATTATGATATTGAGTGTAACACAGAGAACATCACAAATCATTTTTCTTTTGCTGCAGTTATTTCACTGGAAAAAAAACTAGGCTTTTCTCACCTCATTCCCTAAAATTTACCATTTCTTTTTTTTAGCGGCCATTGGAATTTTCTAGTTGGTGGCCTATCCCCACAATAAAGAAACCAAACAAACATGCAAAACTGTTAAGGAAAATTCTTTTCTGGGTTGCAAATGGCTAAGGTTAATACACAAGATCCTCTGTGTAAGAGTTCTTCCCACCAAGCGCTTTGCAACAGGAACAATAGCATGTTCTCTCCAAGAAAGGCATTAGTGCCGTCAGATGGCCGAAAGGGAGATCTGCTGACTTGACAAACTGTGACGACTTTTTACAGCTCGTGAAACTGTCTCCTTAAGAGCCGTGTTCCAGGATCTTAAGTTTATTGCACTCACAACCTTAGAAATGTCATCTTTTGGAGAGATGAGACACCTCAATGAGAAAAGACAAGATTAATAGCAGAGCCTTGCCCAACACTAAGCATGTTAGCATTTATGTTGCCAAACAGAGGAGAAAATGGAGATGAAATCTTCTGAAGCCAGGAGCTGGGGAGCTGCACCATCCATCAACATAGATAACCCCCAACCCCACTTCATTTCTTATCGAGGTCTGTGCGTCTGCTCTTTTGTAAACTGATAGTTAATGGGCTCAGTTGGATAAAGGCTTTACTCCTTAATAGACAGAGACTTGGGACACACCACTTATTAATTTCTACAAATCCTTGGTCCTTCTTATGCAAACCTTCTCCCTGGAAACTAGAGTAATCAGCCACTAAACAATTCCTGTTGAGTCACACAAAGTCACTCCTTTACTGAAACCTGTCTGGGAGAGGGGAGTTGGTGACGTGGCTTGACGACAGAGAGAATGTTTGGAAGCCTCCAGTGGGTGACCATGCCATTCAGAGTATAAGTTATAATCCTGATAGTGGCTCCCCAGACAGACCCCACAGGGTCTGCTACCCATCCTCCCAGCTGAGCTTTCCCACTCTGAAGCTCTCCTGCAGGGGGCACACTATCATTCTTTCAACATCTGCGAGACCTGGATCCCTAACTCTGAGAGCCTTTGCTGGCCCCTCCTTCTATCAACCAGGATTCTATCAACCAAAACTACAACCTTCCCTCCAAGATCTTTCCCCTTCTACTACTGTGCTTTCTGGCATAGTTCTACCTGTTTTGTTCCTTTGCAATGCTCGCCTCCTGCCTTACTACTCCTAACGGAGTATTTATAAAGAGAGAGATGGCTTTTCTCTTCAGTGTTGTGTCTCAAGCTCCCAGAACAGTGCCTGACACAGATGGACACTGACTATGTGTGTTGAGTAAATGCATACTAAGTACAACATGATCAAACACCTACACTGCCTGGAGAATGTGCACACCTAGCATCTTATTCCACCCACAGTGCCAAATGCTAAGAGGACCATCAAGAGGTTTTTGTGTGCTTTTGTTTCTCAAAATAGGGGAACTTCTCTTTGTAGTAGAATGCTAATCCACAATGTTGAAGGAATAGAAGGATTCGGGAAGCACCAATTTGCACC
>JADRCD010202730.1:4458-21958 GCA_019843815.1 Montemys delectorum | reverse complement strand
ATAGCCTAGAAATTAATATTATATTTTAAAAGAAAAAAACATTTTTAAACCATTTATGTTTTGTTTCAGTTGTTAGAATGGCTTTTTCTTCTCGTATAAGAAAAACAAATGACCAATTAAGAAACAATTTAAAAGCACAGAAAAGCTAATTTTTGAAAAAATATATTTATAATAAAACTGTCTCCAAGGTAATCCTTCATTAATTCTTTAGTATATCTCTTCAATAGACTCTAAATGCACAAATGTGCAACCTTCATATCATATCCATACAAACCATTTTAAAAACATTTTATTATAAATTATTTTCATGCAGATGTATGAATGTGCTCACATGTGTGCATGCAGAGGCCAGAGGTCAATATCAGGATTCCTCTACTATCTTCTATGCTCCACCTACTTCTTGAGACAGAGTCTCTCACTGAACTTGAAGCTCATTGGTTCGTCTAAACTGCCTGGCCAATGAGTTCCATGAATCCTCCTGTCTCTACCTTCCCAGTGCTGATATTGCAGACCATGTACCACTATGGCCAAATGTTTTGACATGGATGCTAGGGATCCAAATTCAAGCCCATATTCTTGCAGACCAAGCACTTCACTCATTGAACCATCTCCCCGGCACCCTGCCTGCCTCTCCATCATATTCTCATTTCACTCTGATCCTTTTCATCCTATGGTTCTTGACTTAAAAATGATTTTCCCAGAGACACCTTCCCTGACCACCCACCACTCAATCTAAAATAATGTTTCCCCAGTCCTGTCTTAAAACCCTATCGCCCTCCTTTTTTCTTTTGTTTCATTTTCCTTCTTCCTTCTTTCCTTGCTATTCATTTCTTTACTCTGTCCTCTCTTCCTTTGTACCACCACCAGTAACATAATAAGAAGGTTCTTGTTTATTGCTGCCTCCAGATCCACAATTGTATCTGGTCCTCAACAAGTGTTTGTGGATGAATGAGTAGGTAGATAGATGGATGGACTCATTATTTCATACTAATACACGTCAGTGAAAACCATATTTTGATCCCACTACATTCTATCATACAAGGATAATATGACTGTCTAAAATACCCCACATTAAGAGGTCAGGAGGAAAGGAAGGAACTGGGCTACATATAAAATTATAAAACAAAGCAAAAGTGCCACTGTGAGGTTCTAGAAGGCCTGAATTATTCTGAAGTTGGTACAGATTCCAAGTGTATATTTTTTTGAGGTAAGGCTCCCTGATCAAGTCCACAAACTTGGCCTTGAAGAATAAAAACCCTGACAACCCTATGACTCACCTGACGAGTCCATAAGCACAGTTAGTTAGGAGCAGGGACACCACAAGACTCATGGTTTTTGGAAAGGCCGTGAATTCTACCACACAGTTGGTGGTTCTCATCATGCAACTCAGCAAGTCCTCTCCCGTTCAGCATTACCTCCACCAGTAGCGTTTATAAAACTCATACATAAAAAACAATATTAAACTGCTCACCCAGTCTCCTCACGGGCTCCAAGTCACTAATTACGCTCTAAACAGTACTTGACGGCTCCTACTTGATCTCCTAGAACATTTGAAACGACTATACTGTTAGGTACTATCAATGCCGAGGTTTAATCCATGACCAAACACCTCAGAATGTAGCTTCATAGCTGCCCAGGCTACCGATTCTGCCCCTAGCGCCTTCTCCTACAGAGGACGTGCTGTATCTTCAATCCAGAGCTGGTGCTTCACTTTGACGCCAAATAGACTTCTGCAAAAGAGTAGGAAAGACCTCTCGCCTCTCTATTAATAAGTTCTTAAAACTGGGACTTTTTTTGTTCATTCTAGCCTTGCCACTAAAGTAGAAAACAACATCATTTTTTATTCATTCTTTACCTCATTTGACCTGAAATTAAGGTGTCTCCTGGTTCCACTTCTCTCAGCAATACATAAATAGCCAGTGCTGTTTTGAAAATTACTAAGAGCCAAAAGAGCACTGTGGTAGGATTTGTATATTTGTTTTCATTAGTTTTCTTCTTTGACAGTTTCATACATGGATATAGTACATTCTGGTTTCTTTCAGCGCTACCCTCTCCTACATCTCTCTTTCTCTCTCTCCTACCCAGCCAACACCCCCTTCCAACTCTCTTTGTCACCGTAGAAGTCGTTTTGTTTTGTTTTGTTGTTTTGTTTTGTTAACCAGGAGTAATTGTGTGATCATGGGTTGTGAACTATGCATTGGATCCTGGTGACACACAGGAGAAGACAATGACTCCATTTCCCTGAGAATTCACCAGTATCTAATGTCTCATCAGGGTGAGGTATATAGTCCTGTGAGTGGATCCGTGATCTATGATTAACTAATAGCAAGCCCCCCTTTGTACAGACCGTGCAGGCAGCCACATCTTCTGTGAGAACATAATTGCATTTGCAATGACATGTCCAAAAGGCAGCATTTCACGACCTTTCTGTCTATCTTATGGCTCTTATATTCTTTCTACATTCTCTTTCACAATGTTCTCTGGACCTCAGAAGAGGAGATATAGTGGCCTTTTAGGGCTGAACACTCAACCACTAATTATTCTCACTCTTTAACCAGTCATGAGTTTCTGTATTTACTGTAGTTCATAGCAAAGAGAAGTTTCTCTGGAGGAGGCTAAGTGGAGCAATTATCTATATGTATAAACATAAATATTTAGAAGGCAGTTTGGTGCTGTGTCTGCTAAAGTAAATATAGTAAATACTCCTCTAGGGCCAAACAAGGACCTTCTCAGCCCTGGGTTTTTTATAGGGTTTACAGCACCGAGCTCCTGTGGAACAGGCTTCAAATCCAATCAGAGAATGACTGGTTACCACCATAACAGTCATGCCACTGTTGCCCAAGTGGGAGCATCTTACTAAGCAGGTCATTGTTGTGGTTCAGAGGGTTCACAACTGGATAAAAACTAGGAATGTCTGTTCTTACCTAGCAACCTACTTATCATCTCTGTGCACTATAAAACAAAACAAAACAAAACAAAACAAAACAGCCCTGGAGAAAGTTTCCAGCTCAGTTCCAGCCATATCTTACAACCAATGCATGTGATATCTTCAGCAAAAGGATCTTAGCAACTTGTTCTGATGGTGACCACGAGGAGTAGCAAGCGCCTGCATCATTCTGAGGTTGTTGGTAGGGATCCTTGTCCAACAACTATGCTTTGATAGGGTTGTCCTCCTTTCCCTGTAGGTCTTTGGGCAGAGTTTGAATGATAAGCAGCATTATTCGCACATCACAAAATGCTGGAAGAGACTCTCCCTTGGAGTTATCACCCACATACTACATCCCTGCTGCTTTTAATCTTTCCAGTTTTTAACCTGCAGATTCCCTTAACTTCTGGAGAAATGTGTAATGATATTTAATTTTAATTTTGTGGCTACAATGGATTTTGCTGATTAGAGACAGGGCCTTCTAGGTGCAGTGCCTTAATCCTCTTTAAGAACAGCTCCTGGGGCTCTCTGCAGCTGTAAATTATAAAAACTAAAGCAGGATTTAAAAATACTCATGTGCTGTGCATAATTATCGGAATTTAAACAGTAACAAGAATGCTTCTTTGGGATGACTGAGGTGTCCTTAGTATAAGTCTCCATTGTTGTTTACTATATATCAATGGTATCACATGCTAACAACACAAATCACTCCAAAGAGAGAAAATTTGTCCCTACCTTTCTTGAATCTAAAAATAGACAGTAAGAAAAAAGAAAAGCCATGATGGATAACTATTCCCCTGATTCTTCTTTTACATTCTGTCACAGAAACTTGTTTCCTTTCATGCTTACACTTGTGTGACTCATACAAGTAGTTGCTACTACTGTGAGTGTCCAACCAATTGATACTGAAATATGATGGAACTCTTTATAATTGTATTAACTCTCTTCCCAAGCTTTGTTGAGGTACAGAGGCCTGCCCATGGGCTACAGATCGCATACAACTCCTTGACTAATTCATAAATCCTATGAGAGAAGGACCACATGTGTTCTTATTTCAATCATACCCATAGCACAAGGGCAACAAATGGTCTAGTTTGCTTGAGAATGCCTCAGTTCAGCGTCCATGTAAAACTCACCAGTCGCAGGAAAACTGGAGTAATTATTCTTACTCCTGAAGTCCTGGTTCCATGAACTACTTTTTGAACTGAGTAACATTCATAGCATTATAAGAATCAATATGTGAAGAATCAATATGTGATATGTGAAGAATCAATACGTGATAGAGCAATGATTAAGCATATGACCAGATAGTCCATGTTTGAATCTGAGCTCATCACTTGCCAGCCATGTGACCTTGGATTACTTGACCTATATTTGTCACTTGATTTATAAGATGAGAAGAAAACCATACCAACTACAAAGATTTTGTGGTGGTTTGAATGAGAATGGCCAATAGCTCATATGTCAAATGTTTGGTTCCAAGTCAGTGAACTGTTTAGGAAGGATTAGAGGCATGGTCTTATTGGAGGAAGTGCTTTGAGATTTCAAAAAAATCCCTCCTCCCCTCCCCTCCTGCTTGTAGATCAGACATAAGTTCTCAGCTACTGCCCCAGTACCATGCCTGCCTACTTCCTGCCATGAGGTCATAGACTCATCCCCTGAAACTGCAAGCAAGCCCCCAATTAAATGCTTTCTTTTATGAGTCACCTTGTCATAGCTTCTCTTCATGGCAAGAGAACATAATTGAGACTGAGAAATTTGAAAATCAAGTCAATTCATATTTGCAAAACACTGTGCAAGTAACCAACAAATACATGATGCTTTAAAAGTTATGACAGGTGACATATTACATGGCACATCGTAGATGTCAACTTTTATTTAAATTATTATGAATAGGAATAGTGGTATACCAAATTCTAAACCGTAAGCAATGGCTTTCCATTTTTGTTACTCAGTGAACTTTTCCAAGTTCATCAAGCAGACCATGTTCCCCCTTTCTGCACAGACTCACACTAACTCAACCACACCGATTTATCATTCTGCTGCTCTTCCTAGAAGAACTACGAGTGTCTTCACCCAGACCAAGCTTAGCCTTCAACCACATCTCTTGTCCTCTTACAGAAAGTTACCCTATTGAATCCTGGTGGGACAGTAGTGTCCACTCTTCCGAGACTATCTCCTTGAACTTGCTTTCCTTGCACTTCCACTGAAGATGAGAAGATCCCCGGATGTACCCCTTTTTTCCTCATTAGCATTCACTTTGCATCCACAACTGTCTTTGCTCTGTTTGGAACTGGGTTGTTGGCAGCAGATAGATTCATTTGTGTTGAAATGTCTCCCTCTCTTCTTCATATTTTACTTCCCACACCCAAGGATTTAATTTTCAAAGGGAACTTTCAGAAACATTGTGTCTTTTAATCTAGGGAAACTAATCTCTACTGATTGGAACTTACAGCTATGTGGGAGGGAGGAGAGAATTTGGGAGCAGGGTCATTTCAATGGCATTCCAGAAACATTAGGAAGACGCCCGCCTGGTGTATGGAAAGTTCATTTTGCTGAATATTCTTTCCACAAATGCTTGCTTTGAGATACAAATTCATCACTGGCTATTTAATGTGTTCTTATGATGATTATATTGGAAAGCTGCTAACAAATGGAGACTTACTTCTGATCCTTGAAAGGACGCAAGTTCAAGGATATAGTCTGGGAAGAGTGGACCCTACTGCCCTATTACCTACTCAATAGGGTAACTAGGTAAGAGGACAAGGTCTCAAGAGAAGTGACTGAAGATGAAGCTCAGATTGAGAGAAGACCTTAATCTGAGAAAGGTGACTAAACTACTAAGCCAGGAAAATGTAAAATGGCCAGAAACGAATTCATCATTTACCTTTTATTGCTAATCTTCATCCAAACCATAGTAACCTGGATTTAGGCAATCAATTCCAACTAAGCCCACTTTTGTGACCTTTTTTAAAAAGATTATTTATTTTATGTGTATGCATATGTGCCTGTGTGTGTGTGTGTGTGTGTGTGTGTGTGTGTGCAGATACCAGCAGATGCCAGAAAAGGATATCAGATCCCCTAGAACTCCAGTTTCAGGAGGTTGTGGGCCACCTCACTTGTGTGCTAGGAGCCAAACCTGGGTCCTCTACAAGAACAGCAAGTTCACAGCCACCAAGGTATATCTCCAGCCCCTCTTATCTTCTTCAGTTTTTCTATAGAATATCCCATGTTTCCAGCTCTCCTGTCTCATTAAAATGTGCATGTCCAGTGTTTGACTCCTCAGAACCTTACACTAAGGCAAAACTAGTAAAAACAAGCACATGCGCTGTACTAAGAGGTGATGATAGACATTAGATGACAAGTACCTTCATTTGCTTCTTGAGAGTCTTAGCCTAAAAGCAGATTTCAAGCCTAGTAAGAGTATAAGAGAACAGTGGTTCTCATCCTTCCCAATGCTGCAAACCTTTAATACAGTTCCTCATGTTACAGTGACCCTGACCATAAAATTATTTTGTTGCTACTTCATAACTGTAATTTTGCTACTGTTATAAATTTCAATGTAACTATCTGTTATGCAACCCCCAAAGGGGTCACTTGATACAGAAGAAATCAGTATATGTGTCACACCCCACCCACCCCCCAAAATATCTAGGGTTTCCCACTGGTAATCAGATGAGGTAGAAATTAAAACTAATATTTGCTCAACCTTTCCACACCAAGATTTTTATAAAGTGCTATTTTATTTTGATTTAATTACTACCTGAAGATTAACCATCTTTAATTTGGAACTTTAATTATTTTTTTTAAAGGAAAGAAAGAAAGAATTTGCTTGAAAATGAAGGTTGGCTGGATGTTGTAGCACATGCCTCTAACATTATCACTCAGGAAATAAAGGCAAGTTTGAGGATAGCCTAGTCTACTAGTGAGTTCCAACCTAGTCTGGCTACATAATGAGGTTCTTTTTCTCTCAGTTAAACAGAGAAAAGTTCTCCAGGCCACATTTCCAACAGCTTTTGTTTTAAAATTGATACAAACAATAATGGATCCAGAAACGCCAAAGATCTCCATTTCCTTCTTAATAAACTTGAACGACTCTTAACAGTCTTCACTACAGACAACCAAGAGTTCAAGCTCTGAAGTTCAAAGTTATAATATAACCTCACGGATGCCATTGGTTAACACCAATCAACAATGAATGGACTTTGCTTAGAATATGCCTAAGATATACAACCTAGCTCCTCCAGTCATAAGACAGGCCAGCTTTCTGATGACATGGAAAGCTAAGATGGTACCCAGACCACTGCAGGCCATTCTTCCCAGCTTTGAGTGATTCCTGCAGCAAAACATCTTCTTTTCCCAACCCCCAGAGAATCACAGAGGAACATGTCTATCTGTTGCTGGCCACAGAGGCTGAAGTTCCCCTGAAAGGCTGGAATTCCTGGGAAGCTTCTAAGAAACAAGACATTGAGCCACTATGTATATTAATACTGTTTTTCATCCTAGTGGATGGACTAGAAGAGAGCATAGTTTACACATGTGGATGATCTAGCTCATAAACAAGTATGTAAAGTAGTATGTTCTCAAACTGGTGTACTGGCATTATTCCAGTGTGGAATTATATAGAATATTTGTGAGTGAATTGTGCTCCAAAATCCATTTTGTCTTGAATCCCTGATAAAAGAAAAATTAAAAAAAAAAAAACAAAAAACAAAAAAACAACTATTTTTAGGATTTCTCACTATGCAGACCCAGCTGACCCAGAACTTGAGATGTAGATTAGGCTGACCTAAAATTCAAGAGCTAGGACTAAAGGTGTAATCCACCTCACCTGGCTCAAATGTGCTTGAATTTAGTTGACACAGATGAGGCAGGGGAGCAGTAATCTGTTATGAGCATCTCCCTGTGGAGACACCAATGATGTGCAGACATAGAGAGGAAACTTTCTATAAAAAAAAAAAAAAAAAAAAATCAAAAACTATCTAAAAAATCAAGCAAAAGCCATTTGTACACCAAAGAAAGCGGCTCCAGAGCAATTAAACATGCCCACTCCTCAATCTTGGACTTCTTGCCTCTGAGACTCTGAGAGACTAAACTTCTGTTGTTTAAACTATCTAATCAATAGAATTTGATTATGCGAGCCCTAATAAACCAACCCCACAGGGACATACTTAGATTCAGAGACGACAATTGCATTTACTTTACTTCGAAAGTCTGGTGATTTCAGGGTAATATTTCAGTGCCCAGGATTACCAGCTCACAGTAAACTCTCTCTGTGCACTTGTAGCCGTGTTTGCAGTCTATCACAGAGGGTATAAGAGACAAATAGAAATAAAGAGAGAGATGAGGCTTCCGTGTGGTATGTAGGGACCACGAAATGTTAGCAGTGGAATCTCCTGGTGTTTTGTATCTTGTTAAATAATTGAAAGGCAAATTGGCTCTCATAGACAGAAAAATGAACCTTAAACTGCATATAATAAGAGCAGGAAGTAAAATGTGTCAGTTTTATCTTTTATCAGAAATTTTCATTGGAAAAGTGATAAGGAGGTTTTAAATCCAAAAATCTAGTTGTTATGTAAAAATGTCCAGCTCTGTGGGCTTTGTTTTCAACTGTAACTGATACTGTTTGCAATCAGTTCTGCCATTGAGGCCTGGACATCTGAAGGCAAGTACTGAACACACCCTCCAAGAATCCGTCTCAAGATGAAACGACCACCAATCCAAGATGTAAATGGTAAGTATTTTAGAATCAGCAACCCATTCTTTTCACCAAAGACCACTTACTTCTAAGCCCAAAAGCTGCCCACGGAAACCAGCAAGAACTCCTGCTTCCTCGTGAAAACAAATCACTAGTCTAAGTTAATTCAGAGCCATAATTGCTCATCTTAATTTCAGAAATAATTATCCTTCTAAGATATTTTATAAGACCTCTTTATAAAACTCTCCTTTATAAAAACTTTTCTAATAAATGAAGGAGTATTGTAAGTAACCTCAGGGGAAACAGTGCAAAGGGTTTTTAGTAAATTGCAAACGGCCTTCCTGCCTGCTGAACAAAACGTGGTCTGCTCTATAAAAGCTCAGAGAGGCTTGAGGCGTAGCCATGAGATTGAATGGATCATCATGTTTTTCTAATTGCATTTATTCCTTGTTAGACTGCTACCTATGCCTGTTATTGTATTAGACTCCGTGTGTAATTATGATAAAGGAATTAAGCTGGGACTCTGCCTCCTAGGAAGTTACTATCCGGAAGAAGGCTTGGGGTAGTGGGGACAACCCTTGCTCCTCCCCAGCCTCTATCCAAGAGTATATACTGAAAGCAAGAAAAAGCTCACAAAACATTTCTGAAGAAATATAGCTGGGCTCAGAGTAACGGGAAAGGCAAGCTGTTCTAGCTACCAGGTATGCATACACAGAACGTGTCAGTTTGTTACCAGCCACACCACAGCTCCTTTGGACATGGCCTAATGGGTCTTTGGATTCAGTGAACCCATTTCTAAAGACAATTGACTGCATTGTGAGGTAGGACCACCCTAAAAAGCAGGATTATAAATATTATAAATTATTTCAGGGCCATTGGCATAAACCAGAACTGCTCCCTGTTCAGGTGACCTCTGCATGGGAGACTGACTTATTAACCGATTATTTAAGAAAGGGCTACTTTTTTTCTGGTGATGTAATCAGACCAAGGTATGATAGAGCAGAAAGCATGCATTACAGAGTTCACTGAGCACCCAGCAAGATGTCAAAACCTACATACAACACTATTGACTCTCCACATCAGATGTGTGAGTTTAGCTCCGTGTCACTCAAGCACAGCTCTCAAATCTAGACAACAGTTGGCAACCGTTTCCCTTGGAGCTTTGCCCTTCTCTACTCACACAGGTACCAGTAGTGAAAGAGAAAGATTTGTATGATCTAACATGATCACTCAGTCATTCACAGTTTGGTGGGGACACTAAATTCTTTAAACATCCTCCAAGACCACAATAATTCTACCCTCTGACAGGCCTATGCAGTGTAACCCTATGTTGTAAGGCAAGGGCTGCATTCTGAGAAATGTGGCCATCTTGTCATTATGCAAGCATCATAGGGTACTCTTACGCGAACTGCCGTCACTTGGCCATTGTATGATGGTATGACCAGCACATCCTTATCCGCCATACGACTGTCTCATTCTGCCAAGCCTGTGATGACCTGCTCCATCATTCTTTAAAGGGCTCTGACAGCATTCATTTGCCTCTTCCAGGGCTTAGTGCTTAACACCCCAGGCATATAAATAGCTCCATCAATTATTCCAGGAGCCTATCCTCAGCCCTGGAGCATCGACCCCAGGGGGTTCAGTCAACAGAGAAGGCTATACAGTATGCTTTTATACTTCGCTATCTTAACAGACAAGAGAAGGCTTAGAATTTTAGTTTTCCTTTGATTATTATAGGATTTCGTTTCATCTAGATGCTTTGTGAAAAGAAAAAAAAAAAAAAAAAAACACCCTCTCCTGTCCTAAGTGAATGCTTGTATCGCAGACGACAGTCAAGAGATCTTCCCAGGTAAGTATTAAAGTCTTAGAGTTTATCTCCTTTGAAAGAGGGCTGACTCAGCGTCAGCCTGGTGAGTTTCTTTTATATTGCAAACAGGCCAATATTACTGTATAAAAAGGAGTCTGCTGACATTATACAAATTACTATGAAATCTTTAGGGCTAGCACTCATTTCACCACTGCCAAGCACCAAGTGCTTTGGTCATGACACACATGTTAGCATCTGTCGCAGGAGGCAGTAGCTGGTCTCTCCTTGCCTTAAATTCTAAATGATCAGTCCCCTCCCTGGTTACTACCCTGGATCTTGCACCAGAGCTACAGCAAGAGATGTTTATCTGGGCCCCCCAGGCTTCAGGCTCACTGAACTCCAACCAGTCCCACCTACCCACCCACTGGCTTCATTCTAAAGCAAGCTGCATTGGACCTGACATGACATCACCCTGGGTTAAATCATTAGTAGGGGTCTCTTATCTTTTAGAGAATGCCCCAGTTTTTTGGATCTACTAAAATCTGACATGAGTCCAGCTCACCACTATTATCTCTTGCTGTTCCCAGGCTAGACCCCTCCTGTACTCCCATTTTACCACTCCACTATAAAGTTTACAACACTCACACTCAGGGGTTCAGACCAGCCACTTCTTATGCTAGATGCCACTCAGCCTTTCCTCCTATGCCCATCCCATTGCCTAAGTCAGAGGTCAAAGTCATGGCCCTGTAGATGAAGTGGGCACCAGCCAAAGAATGCAGGTACCCTTGTAAGGAATGGAAAGCTGGAAAGGGTTGGTAAACGGAATCTTTCCTACAACCTCAAGGAAAAGCCCTTTAGGATTGGTTTCAGCCTGGGGACGTTCACTTCAGATGTATGACCTTCAAGGCTATGAAATAACTTGTGTTCTTCCTTCCAAATCTAGCTGAAGTCCAACCTGCTTCTCTCATGCTGTGCTCCCTAACAGCTCATCCCTTAAGGAACCCTCTCTCTCTACTTGTTCAGCATTCATCACTTCTAGTGATGATCTTGCCTGGGGATGCTCTATTCCAGTTATTAATACTGTTTTAATGCAGGTATTCCAGCCCTCTAAAGCCTCTAAGTGAGGGTGTGTGGAAACCTTACAGTCCGTTTCCACCACAGCACCTGTCAAGCTACTGCAAGTATTTTTCTACCCAAAAAGCTTTAATGGCGTTCCTTTAATGGCACCTTGTCAAATTAAGTGGAAATATTCCAGCGTAACATTCTGGGCCTCCCATGACTGGAGCCAAACATGCACCTTTTTTCCCACCTTCTCATGCTGCCATGTCCCCAAATCCATCCTGAACTGCCCATCTCCCTGCTTCTGTCTGTGTCACCTCTCCACTTAACTTGTGCTCATCACAGCACCGCCAGCCACACGCCACTCACTACTCAGCTCTTGAACTGTGGCCAGTTCCCACTGAGATGTGCTGTGCATGCAAAGTCAAAGTGGATTTGAAGACCTAATTTGTAGGGGGGAGGAGTAAAATATTTCAACGGCTTCCTTATAGTCATAATACTTGGATTATCTGAGGTTACATAAGATATATTATTAGAATTAATTTCACTTAGTGTCTTTTGCTTTCTTGGTATGGCTACTGGAAAATTATGAATTATATAATAGGTTTATAGGTTATAATAGGTTATTAACCTACATCTAATAGGTTAATAATATTTCTACTGGATATAGTAATTAGGAGTGCTTTCTCCACCACCTCTCTTAGACCTAGCCTGACCGTGCACAAAGGCCTAGTTGACATCCTACTTGCACAGGTCCTTCTCTGGTTCATGATCCTCATGACCAAGTGTGGTGCTTCCTTGCCAGCCATTCCCATATCACTCGTATCACCAGTCAAGCCACAAGTACCCACCAAGCTGCTGGGTGCCAATGGGCATCAGTGGGCTTTCTGCTTACATCATTTTAATCAATGAGGGCAGTTCACCAAGCTCAGCCATAGCTGTCTGTGTTAAGCTCCATGGAGCAGAGGTTAATGGTTCCCCAAGATGCCCACATCACAATCCCCAGACCTGTGATCTGTTTCCTTACATGACAAGAAGGGATTAAAGTTGTCAATCAACAGTCCTTTGAATAAGAAGATTATCCTGGATCATCCAGGTGAGCCCAAAGTAATCCAAACAGAATTTCCTGCTTTGAACATCTGTGCTACCCACTTCAGAATTCATGTTCAAACTTTATCCTCAAGGGAATAGTACTAAGAGGTGGGAAAGTGATTAAGCTATGCCCCCTCCTTCATGGATGGGATTCATAACTTACAAAAGATCTGGACAGACCCTTTCTGCCACATTCCTAGTCCCTTCTGAAGAATGAAGCAGCAGCTGCCATTTTGGAGGTGAAACAATCATCCTTGCCAGACAGCAAATTTACCAGTGTCTTGACTGCGGGCTTCTCAGCCTCCAGAAGTAGAGCCATAGCTTTCACTGTTGGGCTGACTCTCCAGTCTCTGTACTATGGGAAAGGGTTCTTGGTGTGGAGGAGGGAGGCAGAAAAGGCATAGAATGAGATGAGTGGTAGAAGCTGCAGTCAGAGCGACACTGTCATCAGCACCGAGGATGAAAAGACCACCACACAAAGAAGAAGGTAGTGTTCAGAAGCTGCCAAGGGCAGGGAATGTCCCTCAGCACTTCCAGAGACCAGCACAGCCCTGCTGACAGCTTGACTCAATAGACCAGTGTAATCCTCTGTCGTTTTCTGACCTCTGAAAGTATGCAGTAATAATTCAGTGTTGTTTTGAGCTGCGCAACTTACCACATTTTGTTCTAGCACCACATCCCAGTGCAGCATAGCATCTATCAGCTGATGTGGTCCACAAACAGCACTGCGGAGCACTTCCCACTCTATTTCACGGGTGAGCAAATGGAGCCTCAGGAAAGTGACTCAAGGTCTTACCACACACACAGCTGGTAATTGGCAAGGACCGGAGATGCTGTGACGCTAAGGCCCATGCAAGTAATCATTCCAAACCTGTCTCGATGTGAGTGAAGAAAAGCTCACAAGAGAATTATAGTTAAAGAAGTAGGAGAAACAGCATCATTACCTCTTAGTGAGCCAACTCATGGGAAAGAAAGTTTTGTTTTGTTTTGCTTTTTAACTGAACTTATAAAGTACTCAAAGTACAGGCTGCATTTCACCTTCCCAATCCAGAGCAAAGAAACTCGGCAGCATGTAGGAGCTTCAGAGTTGTCGCTCTGGTGCCCACATTTTTTTTTAATCTTTGCAGGCCATGGGAAGCAGGGAAGAAGATGATAGGAATGAGGCTTCGCTCTATACAACCCGGCTCTTTTGCTTATGTAGTCTCCCCAGATAAGGCAGCAGATCATCTGAAGGAAACGGGGTGTTTGTCTGTCCCTTCTGCATATCACTGCAGAGTTAGATTTTATCTAAGACAAGGCTTCCTTCCCTATGTCCTTCGCCCAGTCAATCCTATGCAGCAGTCAAAAGTCCTCCTCTTAAAAAACTTCTGCAATGTCACCCACAGAAGGACTGGCAGAGATTAACTATGGAGCAGAGACGGAAGGAAGGACAAGCATATAGCTATCTCCTAAGAGGCTCTGACAATACCTGACTAATACAGATGTAGAGGCTCACAGCCATTCATTGAACTGAGTACACAGTCCCCAATGAAGGAGTTAGAGAAAGGTTCTATGGAGCTGAAGGGTTTGCAGCCCCTTAGGACGAACAACAATTACTAACTAGTAC
Organism: Montemys delectorum; assembly: GCA_019843815.1. Taxonomy (NCBI): domain Eukaryota; kingdom Metazoa; phylum Chordata; class Mammalia; order Rodentia; family Muridae; genus Montemys; species Montemys delectorum. Next base: position 7,770 of record JADRCD010202730.1, on the reverse strand, counting down.
CCTCAGAGCTCCCAGGGACCCAACCACCAATCAAGGACTATACAGGGTGGGATTGAATGTACTGGCAGCAGGTGTATAGTAGAGGATTGCAAATTCGATCATCAATAGGAGGAAAGGACCTCGGCCTTGTGAAGGTTTTGTGCCCCAGTGTAGGGGAATGCCAGGGCCAATAAGTGGGAGAGGGTGGGGGGACAGGCATTGGGAGGGGGGAGGCAAAAGGGGTTTGTTCTTGTTTTTGTTTGTTTGTTTGTTTGTTTGTTTGTTTTGGAGGAGAAAATGGGAAGGGGAAAATGTACGTGTAAATAAAGAAAATACAAAAAAAAAATAAAAAATAAAAAACTTCTGCAATGTGATATTTTCTCAGTTTACTTATGGGGACTCATTAATTAAAATGTGCCTTTCTAGTCTCTATAGCATTAGGGATAATGGTCCATCTTGGTTCATATTAGTCCGTAATGAGTTCTCATTGATTATTGTCTTTCTTAACCATCCCATACTATAGACACATGGGGGGGGGGGTGGAAAGGGGAGAGGGGAGAAAAGAGGAGAGAGAGGCAGAGAAAGAAAGAGAAATGGGGTGACAGATGAGGAATATATGAATTTCTTACTGGCAAACCTGTCAGCTCAGCCTCCAAGTTTGTGTCCTAAGTTGAGTCCTGCCCTTGCTTATTGCCGTCACCAACACTGCTGTCCAGCCCTTTGTGTCCTTGCGTTGGGAGTTCCTGTGTGGTGCTCTACTCTGTTATCTGTAAGTTTGTCTAATACATGGAAAAAATATGTGCAGGGACTGTGGGTAGAGCTGAGTGGGAAAACATGAGCTTAGCATGCTGGAAGCCCTGGGTGGACTATCCACTCAGCATCATCAAAAAAGTTATATACATATGCACATACACATGCGCGTGCATGCATACATACATGCATACACATGCACGTGCATACATACATACATGCATACACACGCACGTGCATACATACATGCATACACACGCACGTGCATACATACATGCATACACACGCACGTGAATACATACGTGCATACACACGCACGTGCATACATACGTGCATACACACACACGTGCATACATACGTGCATACACATGCACGTGCATACATACGTGCATACACACGCACATGCATACATACATGCATACACACACACGTGAATACATACATATACATATATATGGACATTGTCCCATGTTATTTACTCCTCTCTATACTTACAGAGAAAACTGAATTATGTAAACTGATTTTGGCTAAGTAGACTGTGATCAACCTGGCAGCTGCCACCCTCTTCAATTTATTCTTCTTATACAAAAATGTCACTGTGTGTCTGAAGGAGCACATCATAGCCCTCTTTCCTCACGAGAAAAAAAGTAGATTCACTCAGATATAATAGAGAAGAGGAAAGAAATCTTTAAGAGGTTTCACCTTCCAAAATCTAAATGCTATTTTTTGAACTTTTCCTAGTTGTGGAAGTTAATCAGAATGCATAATATTTTGAAAGTCAGTGTATCAATATACAATATAGTGTCTATAGCAAGTATTTTTTTAATGAAAAATAAAATTTCCATTCTCTCTTGTAAAGGACAAGATGACTATTAAAAAGCAGCTAACGTAGAACTTACAGGCGGAAATATGACACCCTAAAAATAGCAGCTCCACTTATTATTGTTGTTGTTAATGAGATAACTTATAAATCCATTATTGTGTGCGTGTGTGTGTGTGTGTGTGTGTGTCTATCATACAGGTATATGTACCAGTATGCACCAGGTGCAGACCAGAGCAGGCCCTCACATGTCTTTTTCTAGTGCTCCACACTGTTGCCTTGAGATGGGGTCGGTCACTGAACTGGAAGCTCCCTGGCTCAGAAAAACAACCAACAAACCCTTGGGATCTGCCTGTATCCCTTCTCCCCCTTCCCCAATATTGGAATTATAAGTACAAGCAGCCAGACCGTCTTTATGTAGGTGCTTGTGATTCGAGTTTGCATGCTCATGTTTGCAGAGCAAATGCTCTTACTCACTGAGCCATCTCCCCAGACCTTGAATTCTTAAACTGAGATTGAGAATAACAGTAAATTTAGAAATGAAGTAGATTGCAGCTCTCATTAGGTAAACTAAAATGGTATTTTCCTTAGTTTTGATTTTCAATGTATCATAGCTGAGACCACACCTCCCCAGTGGTGGTGATTACTGACATTATCTGGCTGTTTAAAATATTAGGAGCCTCCAAGCAACAAATGTATGCATGTTTTTAGCCCGTGGACATCCCTGGACACCTCTTAATTCTAACCCCACCATTTTCCAGACTAATACTTTCCATACCAGAGGAAAAAAAGTATCTAAAGAAAGAAAGTCAGTCTGACACAGCAAAGATTGAAGAAGAAGAGCAACAACTCTAGTGAGTGCCCAGGTGTGCAGAAGGCAAAGGGTAAGGTCTACAGACTACACTTCCCCCCCCCCCACACACACACCCTCTCAGCATCCTAAGAAGAAGTAATCTGGAAACAAATTATCTAACAGAGGTAGAGAGGGTAAAAATGGTTGCCAGAGTCTGGGAAGCACAAGTACAGATATGGATGAACAGAGTTTTGCTATGGGGAATAAAAATAAAGACAAGAAAAATAAGTTCTAGCGTTCTATAGCAAGCTAGAGAGATTGTAGTTAATAATTTATCATGCATTTCAAAGTAGCTACATTTCATTTGAACATGCCCAACACAAAGAAATGCTAAGTGTTTGAGGTGATGGATATGGTAACTGCTCCTTCTGGATCATTCCACCTTATATACATGTTCTAATGTATCACAAGACACCCATCAATATATATCGTTATTGTGTACCAATTAAAAGTAAAAAGAAATTTAAAAGAGGCAGATAGACAACAAAATGTGCCTTAGAGAAGGGGGCTCACCAGAGGGTCACTACTCTGGTTTCTGTCTTTTTACTGTAAGGAAGAAAGGGACCTTGCAAACAGGAGCAACCAAGCTTAGAGACCAGGCAATTTGAGTCTGTTAGCTGCTAAGAATTGAGGGCAAGATCTGAGAAGAAACAGAGCCCAGGAGTCATAAAACAGTGCAGGCCCTGCTTTATAAGGGAGAAGCCATTGTCTCATGAAAATCTGAGTTCAGGAACTTTATTTACCTCTGTCATCCATACCATTGCATACATTCTTTGTTCCATTTCTAGAAACAAATGATTGCTGCTATTTGAGCTGGTATTAGGAAGAACTTTTAAAAGATTGTGTGATCTCTCTCTTCTCTCTCTCTCTCTCTCTCTCTCTCTCTCTCTCTCTCTCTCTCTCTCTCTCT
>JADRCD010202729.1:0-11177 GCA_019843815.1 Montemys delectorum | reverse complement strand
ACACACACACACACACACACACACACACACACACACACACACACACAAAGAGAAACAGGAGTGATTGCCTAACATGGATAAAGCCCTTTGGTTCCGTCTCTAGCACTGCATAAATAAGGTGTGGAGGCCCAAGCCACACTCAAGAAGTGACAGGAAGATCAGGAGTTCAAGGTCACATTCATCTTTGTATGGAGTGTAAAGCCAATCTTGATCTTACCTCAACAACAACAACAACAAAACAACTTGCAAAAATAAGTCAATAAATTACACATTGGTTTTATAGTATTTGAAGACTGGCAGTAAGAATTCAAGTATTTCATGATCACAGTAACTGTGTCTACGTCCACATTAAAGCTAACTTGCAAACCAATGCAGATGGCAAGGCACCCAAACTACCTTTGTACAGTTACTGTGGTTGTTTGGGTGTTAGGAATTGAAACATGCAAAGAATGAGCTCTATCATGGAACCACACCTCCAGCTCCCACTCATCTTTAAAAACCACAGGTAGAGAACATGAACTCTCCCTGGGACGGCATTGCTGCCATGTTGTCTCTCACTTTTCTCCTGTAGAAGCGGGGTCTTTCACAGAGCCCATGCGTATCTTACTCTAGAGCTCCATTGCACTCTGCTTTCTCTTATAGACTTATCACATTGTTTATAAACATTTTATCTGTGTTATGGGAAAGAGATGAAATTCCAGGCCTTCGATGAAACGGACGGTCCCCAAATCTATATTTAGCTGACTGGCTCCTGTCTGGAAGAGACGTGATAAATGTGTCCTGTGTATAAACTGAAGGATGATGGATTCAATGATCATACCCTAACTGGGGGATGCTACTTTGGAATAATTAAATGTTCCATCATTTGCAAGTCTAAATAGTCCATTGTGAGCTTCTGGCTTTGTCTGTCAACAGATCCTTCCAGTTTCTAAAGGAAATTTATCATTAAAATAATTGAACTGATAAAACATACATCCACAGTGTGTCAGAGATGGTGCATTTCATAGGATGCTAATTCAAAGCTACAGGTTAGAAAACCTAATCTGTGTATGAACTGACTTCATAAACGGCAAAATGACACGTACTGTTTAAAGATATTTGTAGATATTCATCTCCAGAGGCCAAAAGGGTATTCTGCTTAAAGAGGGGGATAAGGCTTTTGTCAGGTGAAATGTTCTATGGGCTGGGAAAAGCATTCAGACAGTGCTTGGCAATTAGTCATTTCACAAGTGGTTTTGTTGTTAATCTTCCTACCCTTTAAAGATCTGTACACCTTGGAATTCTTTTAAAATCGTGCATGTCAAGATAGTTTTATCTAATTATATTTTATATGTATCCTTTAGTGTATATTTTAACATAAAATTTCTAGATCTTTAAATCTGCAGAATAGTGGTGGAGAAAATGAGTGGGTCTGATGAGTGCTAGTCACATAGAAAGACAGACAACTTGCTAGATGATGGACAGGTTTATAGATAAATAATAGGTAGAAGATATAGATGACAGATGAATAGATAGATGGTAAGTGCATGATAAATTATTGATAGATGACAAGTAGATAAACAGATGGTAGATATAGATGACAGCTAAAGATAGAGCCATCAATAGAAATGCATATGAATAACATACACTTCTTTCGCATGAAAACTTTTTTCCTATAGAACAGGGCTAGAGAAACTTTCCCCAACTCTACCAGACATCTGCTGCAGTGTTCAAGCTCTTTGCATACTTCCCTGCACTTTACACAGAAGCACACCTGGGAAGGTTATCTCAGTTGCACGTTAGTGATACACATGTGTAGCACTGCACTTGCTTCTTGAGCACATGATTCCTCTCTGATCGTTGACACAGTTCAGCTTCTATGAGTAACTTCCACACAACTAAGTTATATGAGCACAGTTGAGAGCTAAGCTAAAATTGCACTGTTGCCTACACATTCAGCTCGCTACCAGGAACCTTTAAATGCACCTCTAATCAAATTTAATCCATAACCATCGATCCACGCATTACCCAATTAATTATTAAGAATGTTGCAAACAGCAATGAACCAAGCCATGGCCAGCAGCTCTCTATTGCCCTGCATAGGCTGTGTGGTCCATATGTGGAGCATGTGCATGCAGGGAGGCCCTGCTGGGCGTGATGGGATTCATGCCTGCCTTTCACAGCTCACTGTGAGTTAGCACAGCAGCAGGGAAAGCACAACAGACAAGCAGGGAGTAGGTCGCTCCAGACTTAACCCAAGCTGCAGCAATAATGAACAGGTAATTCATTAGATGCTTATATCTGCTGTTAAGAACTCCATATTGAAGATTTTCAAACTGTTCAGATGGGGCTTCTTAACATTCTTGTGGATGACTTCATGTAACTCAAGTACAGTCAGTATCTTATTGATTCGGAATGGCCTGAAGCACTTCCCTAATTTTGATGAAGGCCATCCGATGATGGTAACTGTCTGCATATAAACTGTAATGAGACTGGACAGTGTCAGCCCAACCTTTCTAACCTGATCCACTTAGTATTTCAAGACTCACTAATAACCAAATGTGCCTTAATACTCAAAATAGTTCTTGGGAATTTTAAGGTCAATTTATTTGTGATTTGCCTCATTTAGAACCTTGAAGTAAACTCATCTACAGTTCAGGGGATCTCCTGAAGAAAAAAAATCACTGACTTACCCACCTGTTTCTGAAATATAAAGTCTTGTATCTATTGTCAGTGTTGGTGGATTTTTGTGAATTCCATGAAAAAAAAAAAACTTTTGTGAATATTTAAGTAAATGTTTTTAAAACAATTGGGATGAGAGAGGGAAGCACCTAGTCTGCAGGTTTCAGAGTAAGGAGCCTCTTAAATTGTATAAAGGCTGGCTTTAACGGTCATGAGCTATCTTTTAAGAATGCTTCAAATATATTAAGTATGACCCCCCCCCATTAATCAGTGTAGAACTGAACACTAAAACACTGAGAGGGATTTGTCTCAGAGCCACACAATGACTCAAACTTTTATAAAGGAGAAGTCAAGCCAACGTCACTGCTGGTGACTCACATGAATTTACTGCAGAAATTAAATAAAAGTAAAATGCCCTCGGAAGTTCTGATTTAGTAAGCAGTGTAGACAGGGCATTATCAGAGATTAATTGTGTTTTAATCATAATCATAGCCATAAATGAACACTAAGCCATCATTCAAAATTATGGGGACCGGCACAGGGAGAGATGGCTTAAAGAGACAGGAAGGAGTGGCTTTCACAGAGCCTTGCTTGGTTAGATTTCAGAAAAGGTTGTGTGCTCCTCAGACCAGATGGTAGAAGCCATCCACTTCTTTATCCCCTTACAGTGGCCTGTTCCACACCTGCTAGTATAAATTAATGACGTTTAGACAGTTACCTAACTACTTTAATCATTGCATAGCAAAACATAAAAGAAAAGAACAATTACTAGATAATAAATAACTGCTAGCTGTCAACTTACTAAATAGCCAGAGATGAGCTTGGAGTCCTGGTCTTTCTGCTTCCACCTCTAGGGTCCTGTGATTCTAGGATTACAGCGCTATGTCCAGTTTATGCAATGCTGCAGGTGGGATGGGGTTCTACCACTTCCCAAGCCCCTAGCCCTACATAATTATGTTTAATAGAATATAATGTTGTCTTAATTCCTTCTTTGTTGTTGTCTTATAACTTCCTATTCCTACAAATAATCAGAAGTTTCTTAAGATGGTCCAAATGATAAAAAAAAAATGGATATGCAAATACCTTGAATCTAACAAGAAGCTAAAGGAAAGAACTGATTCGTTTGTTTGTATCTGTAATTCAAGTTATACAAGTAACTGGATAGCTTACGAGGGTGGTTCTCAACCTTCCTAACAAGGCCATGATCCTTTATTAGAGTTTCTCATGCTATGATGACCTCAACCATAAAATTCTTTTCATAGCTACTTCATAACTGTAATTTTGCTACCAATATGAAACATAATACAAATATCTGCTTTCTAGTGGTCCTAGGCGATCCCTGGGAAAGCATCATGTGGCCCCCAAAGGAGTTGCAACCCACAGGTTGAGAATCAATAACCTAAGTGGAAGTATGGAGTGCTACACATAAATGAGATGTTTTGCTTACCTTTTCTGATGTTTAGTGGCATCAGCTGATTATGTAGACAAAATACATAACTGTTAGGTGCAAATGAAGAAAGTATAGGTAAGACAAAGGAGAGAGAAAACTAAGCAGTGCACCATCCAGAACCAGTCTGGTTAATGCCATCCTAGACATACAAGTTCGGAGACAATGAGAGTAGACAAGGCAATATGCATGCAAAACCCCTGTGTGGAACATATGTATTCCAAAGGTAACTATATATACCACTGAGACAGTTGATATGGATTGTCAATTTGGCAGAATCCAGAATCTACCTGAGAGATGAGCCTCTGGGTATGCCTGTCTGTTTATCTTATTAATCAAAATGGGGAGACCCATTATGGGTAAGACCATTCCTTGAATGAAGAACACTGGATTATATGGATGGAGAAAATAAGGTGAGCCTTGGCACATGAGCTTTCATCATTCTCTTCCTCTGACTGCATATAATATGACCAGTTGTCTCACACTCCTGCTGTCTTGACTTCCCCACCATGACGTACTGAACCTTGAACTGAACTAAAATAACCCCCTTCCTTCCTTCCCTCCTTCCTTCCTTCCTTCCTTCCTTCCTTCTTTCCTTCCTTCCTTATGTTGCTTTTGTCAAACTTATCATAACAAGGAAAAAACTAACAAATGTTAAATTAGAATAATACTTATATAGGAAAAATAATCAATGAAAATAGAACCTAAAGAGTCAGTAGACATCAGGTCATATAGCTTTTAAATATTAGTATTTAAGCTACATGTAGTAACACGTATCTGAAATCCAGGAGGTGAAGCTAAGAAGATTAAATGTCAAGGCATCCTCATACATATAAGAAGTTTCAGGACAGTCCATGATACATGAGACCCTGTCTCAAACCAAACCAAAACACAGAGAGACAGAAAAAGAAATGTATTGATAGTTCAAGTAAAGTTACCCTAAATGTAAACAATTTGTTTAAAAATATAAAAGGACGGAGGTCTCAGCTATTAGATTGCATTCATAAGGCACACAGAGACCAGCACACATGCCACTCCTCTTCCTGTTCCTCCTTAGCAGCTATTATCTGACCTCTGTCTGTCATTCTCATGGTGGCACATGTGAGTCTGTGTGCTTGCCAGACTGATGCTGATGCTGATGACCAGAGTGTTATGACTTCCATTTGGTTTGGTTTCTGTGTCTTTTCCATTGGTCTATTCCATTTCTCTGTCCACAATATCTCCTGATTAGATTCCATCTCTGCTCAAAAAAGCTTACCTGAATACGTTCTCTTGTTTATGCTTTAAGGTCCCTTGTTCTGATAATAGAGATATGTCTTGGGTTAGACTTCTTCTTTTCTTTCTTTTCATTTTATTTTAATTTATTTATTTTATGTGTATCAGTACACTGTAACTGTACAGATGACCAAGAGCCATCATGTGTGTGGCTGCTGGGAATTGAACTCAGGACCTCTGCCAGCCCTGTTCACTCGGGCCTCACTCACTCCAGTGTAATTCACTGAAGTTGTCTTCAGACACTCCAGAAGAGGGCATCAGATCTCATTACCGGTGGTTGTGAGCCACCATGTGGTTGCTGGAATCTGAACTCAGGACCTTCAGAAGAGCAGTCAGTGCTCTTACTCACTGAGCCATCTCTCCAGCCCAGACTTCTTTTCTAACATAGTTTCATTGGACACTTGGGAATTTCACATAATGCACCCTGATCACAGTCACTTCCCAGTCCTCCCAGGCCTTGTGACATGTCCCACCCTCCCCCCACCCCAAGAAGAAAGAAAGGAAAACCAAACAAAATGCAAAGTCCAATTTGTGTTATCCATATAGTCACTGGAGCATAGTGAAACTCCCAGTGGCCAACCCTTAAAGAAAACTGAGTTTTTCCCCACCCACAGCTCTGTCAGAAACTATCAGTTGTGGAGAGCTATATGCTTCAGCATCCTTACTACGATTTTAAAGAGTTCTCTTCAATGGCTTCCTGTCTAGGCTGTTATTTTGGTGGTGGTGGGAATTGGGGTAAGTGTTGTCACAGAAGCCTTCTATGTCTCTTTCTCAACTATGAGTCTACAATCATTGATACCACTGCAAAAAGTAGCTTCCTGACCTCTTACAGTCAGCCGGAACACAGATCATGGACTTCCACATTGTCTCTTTCATCAGCATATGCCATGGACCTCAGCATAGTCTCTGGTGGCAGTATAGACCACAGACATCAACATGGCCCTCTGCTGCATCGTGGGCCATGGACACAGTCATGGTCCTTAGAAGCACCACAGGCCATAGACAACAACATGCCCCCCAGGAGTTCAGGACAGGGACCCATGAGTCCCACCCATGGACATCAACATGACTTTAGATGGTAGCACATAGCATGGACAGCCTAATTTTGCTTCAGATCTCTTGCTTGGTCTTACTCCAGTTTCTTCTTCCATGGAAAAGTTGCTGTCTTTGATCAAGTATCCCAGATGATTTATCTGTTTCTCTCTTTAATTCTTGAACCCTACCATGCACTGTCTACTCAAAAGCTAGAATCATAGGTTGGGGATGTGGATGAGTTTGGAGAGTGTCTGTTTGTCTAGCATGTATAAAACCATGAGTTTGTCCCTATAGTACCATACAAAACCAGATGTGATGATATACATCTGTAATCTTAACAGTTAAGAGGTAAAAGGGAGGCTATGGAGTTCAAGGTCACCTTGGTTGTGTAATGAGTTATAGGGATGCATGTGACTCTGCTTCAAACAAGAAAGTGAAATGAACTTTTAAGGACAAAAATCACCAATTTCTGTGTAAAGTTATAATATGACTTCTTGTGTTTTGTTTCAAACAGATTCTAAACACCCCCAATTTCTCTCATGACATCGTGGGCTTGTGTGTCCATTGTTAGTCACCAGGCTGTCAAAGTCCACTCTCATATCCAAGCTACTTAGACTTGCTCTTTCCTTCTTCAATAACTGCACGTTAACAGTGTTAACCTGTTCCTGACTTAGGTCTCAGGCATCCACACAACTCATTTTCTCATGGATACTGTAGGCTGGTGTGATTCATCCAGGGGCTTGAATTTCTTAATCTACTATGGTAGAATTCACGTGCACTGTGTCCTCAGTGGGGTTTCTGCCTGCTAACCCCAACCTCCCTAGAATCCTCTCATCCCCCACTTTCCCCTGCTTGACTCTTCACCCTGTATTCACAAGCATCCTCCTCTGCAAACAGTTGGTTCCCAAACATCGCTGACACAAGCAGATGCATTATTTGCCTCTATCCCTACCCCCAATTACATCATAACCCCTATCCTTGTGGTATTATGCTGCATACCCACATATTTATCTACATTTATGTTACTTAATTTTGTATCTTTTAGACATTATCCTTGGAGATACACTATGGTTCCCCGCATACTATTCCATCATTTTCAGGTCTCATGGTTATACCCATAAAATTGACATAATATTGTGATGGTTAATACTGATTATCAACTTGACAGGGTCTACAACTATCAGAGACAAGCCTTCAAGAGTACTTTGAGAAATTATCTAGATTACATTAGCTGTGGTGAAAAGGTACCACCCCACTGACTAGGAGGAAGTGATCTGAACACAAGTCTGTCTCTCTCTCAGCTTCTTGACTGTGGAGGCCATGTGACCTGCTGCCTCCCTCTCAATCCTTCCCCAAAACCCTCTCCATAATGGACTATCCTGTTAAACTGTAAACCAAAATAAACTCTGCCTATCTTAAATGGATTTTGTCAGGTATTTTGCTACATCAAAAATAAAGTTCTCCTGTAATTCTTTAAGGGATTATCCAACTCTGGGGGAACACCCGAAGTTTACCAACTACTCTTTTGCTGTAGAAGAATTCATGTACCTCATTCTTCAGGCTGCAAGAACATGTACTACAGCACCCGCAGTGGCCATTTAAGAAGAACCACGATAAACTATAGAATGTTGAGTTTGTTTACAAGAGGATGTTGAAACACGCTCACATTAAGACTCAAAATTCTCACATTCACTCTCACAATTAGAGGAGCAAAACAACCTGTCATATCCTACTGTAAGATGGCACATGACTTTCTACTTCTGAATATAGCTCAGGCTGGCCTTGAACTAATCCTCTTTCCTGAGCCATCTGAGCGCTCAGTTTCCAGGTGTGCCCCAGGTGTGCCCCCCATGCCCGTCTACAGAATTACTTATTGTATATGACAGCACGCCTTCAGGAGGCTTTAAGTCTTCCACATGTTTATTGTGTCTGCTATTTATCAAAAGTATCCTTTTGCACTGAAAAATGTTACTCTTATAGTTCAAAGTTGGGCAGACACCCATTGGTGTGGCAGAGCTTTCCTGTTGGGATACCAAAGTTGTCAACTTTGGTGTTTGTTAACTGTAATGTGATTGTAATTCCAGAGTGTCACGGCTTGTTTATCTAATTGGATAAACTCAAAACTGTTGTTTAAATAAATAAATAAATAAATAAATAATAAATAAAGTTAACTGTGGGACAGTGGTGGCACACACCTTTAATCCCAACAATTGGGAGGCAGAGGCAGGCAGATTTCTTTCTGAGTTGGAGGCCAGCCTGGTCTACAGAGTGAGTTCCAGGACAGCCAGGGCTACACAGAGAAACCCTGTCATGAAAAACAAAAATAAAAATAAATAAATAAAGTTAACTTATGTAACTATTAACATTTATTAATAAAAGATTTTTTATTCTATACCTATAATCTTAAGTAATATTGTAGTGATACTTGGTGAAACTCTGGATTTGGGGGGATACACACTTAGGGATAGAATTTCTACATTAGTAGCAATTCCCTGGTACCCTCAAATTAATGAAACATCTTCAAATTGTTCTCCAAAGTGACACTACTTTGAATATTACACCCGTAGCTGGATCAGAGTCCACCCTGGTCATAGCATTTGAACCTCAGTGACTTCTACATCAGGTCCATGTGTAATGCATTGGTCTCTGCTTCATGTGGAAGTGGACAGTGTCCTCAGCTGTCAGCTTTTCCACCCCACTTTGATTTCATTATCTTTTATTTTGATGAGGAAACTTTCTAGGATATATTTACCCTTTGACAGTGATCTGGTGACATAGGTAAGTATCCTCTTCTAATTATCTTTTGTTCATTAATTTGGTTAAATAGAAATTGTTTCACACTTACTTTTCATGTTAACATCAACATTATTCTCCAAATAGTGCTACAAAATAGCTACATATCGCTTTCTAATAGACACACATGTTTGGTCTTTTGTGTTTAAACTTTTATTCATGTGGAATTTACTTAGTCATCTGGCATGGGATCTATAGGATATGAGGCAGGGAACAAATCTGATGTTTGTACAAATGGTGAAATAATTTTCCTAGCAAAACTATTTTCCAACTTGACATTTCCCACTGGTTTAACATCAATCTACTGGCAAATAACAGGCTTCTAGATATATGGCTTTTTCTGATCCATTGTTCAAATTGTCTGATCATTTCCCAGCACTAAGTCATGTTAACATGACAAATTTGACATGTGTCTTAATATTTTAGCGACTGCTCTGTGAGGATCTTCCTTTTAAGAATACCATTCTTTATGAGATTTTTTTCTTTTTCTCCATAAACGTTTTCTATTCATTCATTTAGGACATGGTCTCATGTAGCCCAAGCTGGCCTTGAACTCACCATGCAAATAAGGATGATCTTTAACTTCTTAATGCTGCCAACTCCCAAATGCTGGGATAACTAGCATGCATCACTACACCCGCTTTTGTGAGTTTTGGGGAATGAATCTAGGGCTTTTTTTTTTTTTTTTTTTCAGATCAGGCAAGCACTCTCTCAAGTGAGCTGCAACCCTAACCCCAATGTAAATTTTGTTTCTTCATTTTAAGTTTTGTTATTTATTACTTTGTGTGTATGATATATGTGAGCATGAGCACATGGGTCATGGTACACATGTGCAAGAAGTCAGAAGACTTCTTTTGGGAATTAGTTCTCTCTTTCCACCATGGGTATTGTGGATTGAGCTCAGCTCAGGGCAAGTGCTTCCCCCATTGAGCCATCTTGCCAATCTACAAATTTTAAATAGTTGATCTAATCTCTCCCCCTTTTTGTTCTTATGTAAGTGAGCAATCTTTTTTTTATTAGATATTTTCTTTATTTACATTTCAAATGTTCTCCCCCTTTCCTGGTTCACCACCATCACCAACTCACCCTCTCCCATTTCCTGGATCTGGCATTCCCCTACACTGAGGCTTCCAGCCGTCACAGGACAGACTAGCCATCCTCTGCTACATATGCAGAGGATGGAGAGCCATGAGTCCCACCATGTGTACTCTTTGGTTGATGATTTAGTCCCTGGGAGCTCCGGGAGTACTGGTTAGTTCATCTTGTTGTTCCTTCTATTGGGCTGCAAATCCCTTCAGCTGCTTGGGTCCTTTCTCTAGCTCCTTCATTGGGAACCCTATGCTCAGTCCAATGGTTGGCTGTGAGCATCTACTTCTGTATTAGTTGGGCACTGGCAGAGCCTCTCAAGAGACAGCTATATCAGGTTCCTGTCAGCCAGCACTTGCTGGCATCCACAATAATGTCTGGGTTTGGTGATTGTATATGGCAAGGATTCCCAGGTGGAACAGTCTCTGGATTGTCCTTTCTTCAGTCTCTGCTCCACACTTTGTCTTTGCAACTCCTTCCATGGGTATTTTGTTCACCCTTCTAAGAAGGATTGAAGTATCCTTCTTGAGTTTCTTGTGGTTTGTGTATTGTATCTTGGATATTTCGAGCTTCTACTCCTCAAACTATTCCACAAAATAGAAACTCAAGGTACTCTACCCAATTCGTTCTATGAAGCCACAATTACTCTGATACCTAAACTACATAAAGACCCAACTAAGAAAGAGAACTTCAGACCAATTTCCCTCATGAATATCGATGCAAAAGTACTCAATAAAATTCTCGCAAACCGAATCCAAGAATACATCAAAATGATCATCCATCATCATCAAGTAGGCTTCATCCCAGGGATGCAGGGATGGTTCAATATACAGAAATCCATCAATACAATCCACTATAAAAACAAACTCAAAGAAAAAAA